>CABHPR010040304.1:0-13615 GCA_902168415.1 Peromyscus melanophrys
TGTGTGTGTGTGTGTGTGTGTGTGTGTGTGTGTGTGTATTTTTAAAATGGGTAAAAAAAAAATCAGAAACATCAAGCTTCTGGCAGAATTTTTACATTCCCTACAACAAAATTTTCTCCTCTTAATGGCACAAGACAAAGCACATCCCTAAGTTCTGTGGGGGTATTTTGAAATCAAGGATAAGACAATTACACACAAAATAAACTCTGTCTCCATCTCAGATGCTGGGTCCCCTTCCCATGTCCCTTCATTCCATTTCTGGCTGTTTCAGTCTCAAGCTCATGGGTTTTTATCAATTTTCTTCTCAGTGACCCACATTACCTCGAAAGTCACTGTTCCTATGTCTGTCTGGCTCTTTTACTCTCATGAACCTGTCCATTCTCTCAGAAAACCTCCAAATGGGTATTGGATGACCTCTTCCTATGCACACTGCTGACTGACTGACTAGACTGTCCAGAAAGACAGACATTTAAAAAGAAAGCTCGTTAACCCAAATTAACATCAATCACAAAGTAACAATATGTGTGAGGTTCTGACAGAAAGATCTTCCAAGTTCTTCTTGCCTCCTAAGCCATCCCCTCCCTTCTGAGCAGACTTCCAGGCAGCACAATGAAAACACACAGAACAAACACCCCAAGAAAACAAGATTTCCATCCTCATTTTAGAGACACGCAGCTTGGTCTCCGTGAAGTATCTTCCACCATGGTACAGGTGAACAGTGAGTCCTGAATAGGGTGTGTAACTCAGACTGCCTGATCTCTAATCCTACGTCAGAATAGTTAATCAAGCCAACCTCCCCTCCCAATCTGCTACCAGACAGTTTGTCATTTGAAAAGCGAGAACAGATGGAAAGTGGCTGACCTAATTTAGCCGCCCTGATCCCACCCAGAGCTGGTTCTCAAAGTGTCATCAAGCCTGAGATCAGTAATACATCTGGTGGTTTAAATAGAGTTCAAGGTGCACTCTTTAAAACTGTTAGGACTCTCTGTATGTTTTTTTTTTTTAATCAGCCAGCACATCAAAAAATAAATAAATAAATAAAAAAGAAAGGAGAATGTTTACTTCAGATAACAGCGATGCTGTCCATGACTCACCAAACCATTCATGAAAAGAGACTCTTTTCATGGCTCTACCACCAAGACTGAATTCAATTCGGTTAGGGTGGATCCCCACTTCCCCAGTGTGCTGGCAAGTGTTGTAAGGTGGGCCACAGAAGCCCTCAGGAATCAGCATGATTACCTAATTTGCAACCTCCTTTCTCCTTCTCGTCCCCTGCCGGGGTAGTGTGGTTAGAACAGTCTGATCCTTGGCAACAGTTGACGTCTATAAGACCACAAAAAGATGAAATAACCAGGAGGAACTACACAAATTAATCGAATACTAAAAAAGTACATTTTTTTTTTTTTGCAAAAAAATTATTTTGGTTTGGTGATGCGGGGTCATGACCTGGAGCTTTGGGTTGTCTGAAACTCACTATATAGTCCAGGCTGGCCTCAAATTTGTAGCAATCCTCCTGCCTCAGCCTCTGTAGTGCTGAGATCAGTCTTGGGCCACCAGACTCAGGTGAAGTACCTTTGACAACAACAAACAGAACCGCCTATTACCTCAACAGAAGAGTCCTGCGACCAAGATGGGGAGCCACACAACACACAAGAGAAGGAGAAGCAAGCAGAGTTTCTGGGAAGAGCAGAGAAGTAAGCAAGACAGAACTCCTAGAAGCCACCAACCAGTATGTTAGCATTTATGAATGGTCAGCTCTTCGGTTCAAAAGAATTTCTATTTCACTTTTCTTCTTTCTGCTCCCCACTTGCTGTTTTTGAAAAGAGGTCTCCTGTTACCCAGGCTGGCCTCAAACTTGTTATATAGCTGATGCTGGCCTTGCTCCTGGGTGATGGGGCTAATAGATGTGCACCAAGCCATCTGGTTAGTATTGTGCTCTCTTTCTAATAGTTTCATTCAGTTTCATCAGGACACAGGAGGCCTTTAGATAAGTCCTACTGTTTTACTCAGTCTGTTTTCTCCTGCTGTAATGGATTACTGGGAGTAGGTGATCTATAAGCAGTTGTAACTTGGTTCCTAGTTCTGGGACCAAGAAGCTCCACTGCGCAGTGTTAGCACCCACCCAGCCTCTGGTTAGGGTCTTTGTGCTACCTCACAACACAGTGGAAGGGCAGAATGAAGAGTGAGTGTGTGTATCCGGAAGAGACAAAAACGCGACTGTCAGGCTTGCTTTCTCACTGGATGACACACACACAACCCGCCTGAGAAATGCCTTGATCCCTCATAGTGACTTCCGCAAGGTCCCGCCTCACAGTACCCCCGCAGTGGCCATCAAACTTCAACACAGGTTTCAGAACAGACAGACTGCATCACTTACCCATACGGTATTTCAGCTCTATCACCGTTTTGCCTTCTCTGGATAACTCTGTAACTTCACACGTGTAGTTTCCCACGACGGCATTATGCTTATTCATTTTCAAAGAGGCATCGCCTTTCAGTAAGTCTGAGACTGAGATTTTTGCGCTGGCAAAGCTAGTCTCTACCGTAGAGTTGTTTTTACTTCCATCATAGATGAAAATGTATGTTTTGTTTAACTTCCACTTGACATACATTTCTTCAGTGCTTTGTGCCTCAACATTGAGGACAATGCAAGGGATGACAACAGTCTCATTGCACGAAGTGTATTCTACAGATTTGATTTTACTAAACAGTAGTTGAGCTGAACCTGGAAAACAGACACAAAGGTATTTCATTATAATCTGTATATATATTATATTATCTTAGGTGTATTACAAACCCTTAAGGTAAAGAAAAATACTTCAATTGTTCATTAACACAAGCAGTACAGGAACAAGGTGAAAAACAGCAACAAGTTATTTGTACACCAGCTGGCAGACTGGAACTTTTCTGTATTCAGTCCTAATAATACAAGGTATGCATCACTGTGCTTTTGAGGGATAAATCCACCAACTGTGTTGGGAAATGCAAGGAGTATTGAAAGTTCTCAAGTAATCATATCTGCTTACTGATATATGTAGGAAAATACTGGCCTTACTGTGGGAACATTCTGAACAAAAAACTAAGTATTATATTCAAGCTCAACTTCTATACATTTCTAGATGGAACTTGCTAAAGTGATATGAAATTTATCTCTACACTCAGGCTGCATAACCAAAAAAAAAAAGTGGCCAGTTCTATTATACTTTAATATACAAAGCAACTCGAATGAATCAAATCTTATCTTTCCAAGAGGATGGAAAGTCTCAGAATACTAACGAGGGAAAAAAAATGTTCTCAGTGGCTATTCCCCACTGCAAAAGGGAGAGCGATGGACATTTTGCATGCAAGTCTCAGAAAGGATTACACACAATTGAATGGCATTTTCCTACCCCGACATTTCACTGAATCTACAGAACAATTTTGAAATGTAGATTACAGGTATTTCTTCCTCCAATAAACCATAAACTACTCAAAAAGCCAAGAAAGAAGAAGCAGATGCTGCTAATTCGTAGAGCACACTCATCAGTTCTTCTCAATGGCATAAGGCACCAGGAGCAGCCTTGCCCTGGGTGCCTGAGTGACCAGAGTAAATGCAAGGCTCACCATTCAACTGAAACAAAATGCAGAGTTACTCCAACTGTATGACAGAACTTGGCCGTTTATCAAAGCTCTTATCGAAGTAGCTTGTTGACTTTTCCTTCAAAACCCAAAGTACCAATGAAGATAAAATATTAACTCTGTTAATCTTTAATACTTCCTCCTTCTATGTAAACCAGAAATAAAATCAAGGGCATAAGATGTTACTGTAAGAGTGTGATTATTAATAAATACCCATCCAGTTGACTATAAGGGCATACACTGGAATACAATCTGAACTGTGTTCAAGAAAATTCAAGCACCAGTCCCCTGCCTGGCACACTCTGGGATGTAGTCATTCATTTTACTAGAGCATGGTTTAATAAGGAGGATCACAGCACACGGTGGGTGGCTTCCTAGAACACCGGGGAGCCCCATGGGAGAAAACATCTAAGAAATGCTCCCTAAGCAACACCATGCTGCACAAACACAGGGCAGCAGCATAAAACTGGACACTGAGCCATCTACTGCAATGACTCCGGCCTTCTCAACGTTCCTGGCAATGTGCCACCTGAAGCAGCCTTGGGACATTCAAGGCTCACCTTTCCCAGTTCTCTAGATTTTTAGCCACCCCAACATTAGGAAGCTCCAGGCAAACCTGAATGTCCAATTATGGTTTCTACACCCTTGGAGTTTTGAGTTATTTCCCTGGAGAAAGAGCCATCAGGGCAAGGAGCCATATTGAACAAAGAGAGATGGGGGTGGGGGCGGGTGATGTCACAACTACAAAGGAAGGCAAGTATCAGAAAATACCTGTGGGGATTTTAAAATGGACAAAGTTCCCAGTGTACCCTGTCAGTGGGTTCTGGTCACTATGTCGCAGATCTTCTGCAGTCATCAGACTCAAGATGGCAATGCTTCCACTGACTTCAACTTGGCTATCTATAACTGTAGAAGTTGTTGGAATTGAGGGTCATGGACAAGATTTTTCTAGAGATAGACATTTTGTTTTGTAGCCAAGTTATGCCTCATGGAAGAAGGTTCCAAACAACATCACTTCAAAAATACTGACCAATTTTTGCTTCCATTAATAAATGCTTTCAGCATTCTTGCTTGCCTATAAATGTGTCTGCTCTACCAATTTGCCTTCAAAAGTGATTCTGTCTAATTTCTGATTTGTTCTTTAAGGATTAAAATTAAAATTCTGATGTATGTCCATTTTATAGCAGCATGAATCATTTCAAAGTTTAAAAATTATATTCCTATGAGTCATTTCAAAATTATTCTTCACCAGAAGACACAAGTGAATGGCTCAGTCATCCTGTGAGATTTTTTTTCCCAGAAGACCCCAGGTAAGAATGAGGTGGCTAGCAAACACTCTACAATTTTGTAACTTGTTGGAATAGAATAAGTTCGAGGAATACACAGGGTATTAATTGTACTGTATTACTTCTTGCAATAAACACATTTTCTAGTTGAAGCAATTTATGCAGAATAACTGCTGTCAATAAAGTGAAGAGTAAATCTGAGTTAACCAAGGCAACCTTCACACCAAGAACTGGTAAACAAGAGTAGCCCAAAATATCCCTCCAGAGGTTAACTTCAACTTCTTTATGTGAAAACACGTAGTTGAAAACACTAAGTAACATCATCTGATAGGGACTTTTATCTATTGCCCATTGCCTCTTGATGGAATAGCAAAGTGAGGAAAAATCGGCTAACCTGGGGCGTAAGTGACCATAAAAAATGAACATAAGAAAATTCACAGAGATAAGAGATGCTGTACTGTAGCAGTCTATTCTACAGAGCATGGAAACTTAGCCAAGGATGATGCCAGAGTTACAGGCAAATTACCAAATAAGCTGGGTGGATTAACTGATATCAAACGCCAAAAGTACTGGATGTCACAACTTGCACGAACACAACAGCGCCAACGGAAACCTCCCAAGTCGGTCTTGAGCACAGCTGCGCAGCGGCAGAGGTCTGATCCATGTGTTACAGTGCACGTGCTCGGCATGGAAACTTAAGACATGCAATCAGTAGTTGTTAAGAATGACCCAGATGAGAGACACTGACAGGCTGGAGGGATATGATAATGAAAAAAAAAAAAGTGGGACTTATCTTGAGGCGCTTTAGTATTCTCATATGGGGACTATAAGCAGGTTATACGACACAAGGTCACAAGTGTGGCTCTTTTTCCACGACCAGAGTGCTATGGTGGGCAGAAGATCAACCTGCCTAGCGGGTTTCTAAGAAAATGTACATTGCTACCAGAGAACAGGAGATTTTCCTATACTCACTGCTCATCTGGGCCCCTAACGTTCATAGACATCCCTTGAAAAATCTCTCCCCTTTTAATGACTCTGAAAGGATTCACCTTCTGCTTCTCAGCCTGTACTCTCCAGGTGCCATCTCTTCCTCCTTAATTGAGTCCTTCCAGGAAGCCAGAAGCTCGGAACACTTCCCACATACACTTACCTGCAGACTCGATTATCCATATTTTTTTCCCCTTCCTTCCAGAAATGAATTCCTTTACTCAGAGCTTGTTTCAATGGCTGCCTCTAGTCCATCATCCAGAGGACTCACAAGCTGCCAGCCTCCACACCTTCTAATTCCATTTATGGAGTGTTTAAGTTATCTTTTAATAATTGTATATATATGCACCAAATTTAAAAAGCCCCACATACTCATCTCTCTTTCCCAGCACCCTAAGATAATGATCTGTGTGCATTTCTTGACCTTATTGCGCTCCCAAACCCTGTGTCAACAGGACGCCACTCTGTGCCCTATTACTCTACCATCACTACAATACTTGCTCAAATTACCAATGACCTCATGTGAATAATCTACTTCACAAGGTTCATTTTGTCTTGACTTCTCTATAATACTCGATCCAGGGAGCAGTTCCTCATTTCTTTCTTCTTACTTTGTCCCTCTACTGTTAATAATCCTTTTGATTAGAAAATTTCCTCCACCCTGCTCTACCTTTCAAAATCTAGTCTTTGGCTCTTACTAAATATTAGTGTTCCTAATGTGTGGTGGTTTTTAATGAGAATGGTTCCATAGGCTCCTATGTTTGAAAGCTTGGTCCCTAGTTGGTGGAACTGTTTGGGAAGGACTAGAAGGTGTGGCCTTATTGGAGGTGTGTCACTGGGGATAGGCTTTGAGGTTTCAAAAACCCAAACCATTCTAGTTGATTCTTTCTCTACCTCCTGATGTCAACATGTAAGTTCTCAGCTACTGCTCCAGTGCCATGCCTGCATACTGCTATCATGCTCCCCACCAGGATGGCCATGGAATCACCCTCTGTAACTGTACGCAAGCTCCAACTAATCTCTTTTTTAAAAATTATCTGCCTTAGTCATGGTGCCCCATCACAGCAACAGAACAGTAACTAAGACAAAAGAGTTTCCTGGACAGGAACCTCTTGCCAAGTATTCCCCCTTACTCCAATAGTTTTAACAATCAGCACATTTTCGTACTCAAACAGTCCCCGCCTTTCTTCTAAACTGTAGACTTTACTCAGTGGTCTGTTTTGCACTCCAATGAGTTACTACAATCAGTTAAAAACTAATAATGTCCCAAATTATATAACACTATATTTCCCAATCTTCACCTCCCTAAAATATTTTACTAGTCAATCAGACTTGAACTCATATATCAAGTTAGATTCCTATCTCTTTCTTTAGCCACAGAGGAATCTTGTTAAGCTAACCTATTCAATAGTTTTAAATGAATGAATTATACCCTCACCCTTATCCCTTGAACCACTGCCAGGCCTCCAAGCTGGCTCCCTGCCTCTATCTTCCATACTGTTCCATGCCAATGCCAATGCATTTTCCACAGTCCTCAAAATAACTGTTCTAAATGCAAATGTGTACTCCTTTGCCCAGTGACACCCCACCACCCTCATTCTCAAGCCAAATTCTAAGGACATTAGCATGGAAAACAAACAAAGTCCTTTGAGATGCTTTCCAGCCTGACATCTTGTACTTTATTTCCAAAGTAATCTCCCATCAACAATGACCTTCCTGCAATCCCATGAATAGGCAAATGTGTTCTTATAAACATGCCTTAGTACATACTGATCCCCAGCATCGGGAGGGCCACATCCTTCTCTGGGCATAGAGTGTGTGGTGCAGTTAAGGGCACACATCCACCTTGCAGCCAGATCCTACATCATAGCTGTAGAACCTGAAGCAAGTTGCTTAACTCTTGGACTTCGGTGTTCTCGTCTATAAAGCGTGAACAGTAGTACTCGCTGTAGATTGTGTGAAGATTTCATAAGAAGACGAATATGAGGCTCTCACTGTATTACCTTTCACATACTTAGCTGTGCTCTTCTTATCATAGTATCATCGAGATGACAATTCCTGTCCCCCTGCCTGCTATCAGCCATCACTCAAGTGCTGTTTTTACTGCTCTTTGCTCCCTATTCAAATGCTCTCACTGTACTGTTTGATGTATCTTTCCATTACTCTCAGAAGGCAGGAAGATGGCTTGACTGTATCCTAAGGGTCTTTGCAAGCATCCAGAAATGATTCAATACCTTCCCTACAAATGTAAACTTTAAAGCAAATATTAAAAAATAATGAAGGAAGGAAGGAAGGAAGGAAGGAAGGAAGGAAGGAAGGAAGGAAGGAAGGGAATTTTCCAAGTCATAAGGGAAAGGAATTACTCTTCATCCATCAGGAGAATCCCCAATGCTTCTATCAACCTGTTTGTGGATTTGCAAAGCTGTGTGTTATCATAGAAAAATCTCAAGTCAACTGCATATATGGATAGAAAAATCCCTCAAAACAAGCCCCATGCGTGTGCTTAAGAATGGCCTTAGGAAGGAGATCCCAAAGCTGGGACCGAAGCATGAGCAGGAATGTGTTGGGAAAGGAAGGACATGTGACTTAAACCACCTAGACAGTATGTAGAGAAGGACAAAATAACTGAAACAGAAAACAACTCAGGTGAGCTCTAGGAAAGGCAATTGGGAAGATGGCTGAGAAAATCCGCGAAGGCTTCCTTGAATGTCAGGTTGAACAGTTTAGACTTGACAAGAGAAGGTTCAACTCGGGTTTATTTTAACTTTAAGAAAGACAACATTTGACAGCACCATGAAAGGGGGACTGGGGGCAGGAAGGGGAGAAGAGAGACCCATTAAGAACCAACTGAAACAGTCCAGGTAAGTGACAAGGAGAAAGGAGGCCTAAAAAATTGGCATTAAAAATCAAAGCAGCAAAATCAACAGAAGTCAGATGTGGGAGGTGAGGAGATAAAAAAGGAAAAATGAAAATTGGAAACTAAAATAGTCTGTGGAACTTGCTGGTTGTAGATTAATTATATGGAAAAGAGGCTGAAGATGTAGGGGAGTTATCCTTTCAGGGTTTCAGTCTAAGCATTAAAAGCGCCAGTGGGTCAATGAAGTGGCCATGTCCAGCAGATCCCAGAATTTATGACTTTGGGTTTCAGAGGAAAGGTCAGAGCTATAAAGACTTGGGAATCGGGCAGGAGCATCGCTGGTAGTTGATATCGTCGGCATAAAAAAGACTAAACACACAGGGTCCTTGTAAAGCCAACAGCAGAGAGCATAAGCTTGGGAACGGCAATATTCATGGGGATAATAATCTGAGAGACTAAGACAAGGGAGAGAGAGAAGCAGGAGAAGCAAACAAAACAAGCCACCATGCTAACATGGCAGACAACAAGGCAGGGTTAGGGTTCATACAGACAAAGGAGATGCTACACCAGATGTTAAACCCTCAAAAAACCAGCCGAGGACTGGAAAGCAGCTGCTTTCTATGTAAGGATGCCAATGGACGGGTGGGACCACGTGGAACTTGCACTCGGGAGATGAGAGAAGGCAGAAGTTGCGAGCCTTTAAATAAACCTCACAGTCAGAAAGCAGAGAGAAACGTCCAACAAGTGTTGAAGTGAGGACAAGGGCAAGGATTTTTTGGATCTTCTCGGGCTTCGGTTTTCTTCTGTATTACGAAGTAAAACTTGGTAATGGCTGCCAGCTAAGGGGAAGGAGTCAATGGCCAGGACAAGATCCAGACTGTAAGACTGAGGAGTAAGCTCTGAGAACAGGTCTCCGAGGTGGTGGATATGAAGGAGGGGTAGAGAGGCTGTCACCCTTGGGAGTGTGAATGGGGCTTCTTTGGGGCGAGCTGAAAGAGGGGGCCATGAAGCTAGGTTTAGTAGTGTCCGGAGGGCAGCTGCGAACACCACCCTACCATTTTTTCACAGAGGAGTAAGAAGTGAACTGTCAGCTTGGAGTGATGCTCATGAACGGGTTGAGAAGCCCCAATGGCTGCTGAGGCAACTGACGCATCCATGATGAAAGATGTTGGCTGTCAGCAAGGAACCCTACAACTCTGCCCTTAGAACCGGCCTCTGGCAGGAAAAACTTGGGTCTGAGACTGAAATGAAGACTCAGGGGAGAAGGGCAGAGTCCAAGCTCTCCTTGGTAGATGCTAAAAATAAAGGTCAGAGGTCCAGTGGGGAGTCCACAGCTTCATTCAGCCTGACTCAAAGCAACCCTGCCCCATTCACTGGCCTTCAAGTGTCCTTATAAGAACAGAACTAGGCAACCTAGAATTACAGGGGTTAGGGCCGGTTGAAGTTGGTAACATCCTGCAGTCTGACCTTATCATGACCTGAAGTGCACCAAGTGCCACTGAAAGATAAACGTTTTTTCCTTTCTATAAACCACACAGTAAGTTACTGAGATGCACACAAGTTTGAAGTCTGAAATATGACTCTGTGCCTTTAAGAGTCTGGTAGAGTATTTAGTGGAGTGCAGCATAGGCTCACACTTGCTGAAAATGAAAAAAGAAAAAAAGATTTTTTTTTTGCACATGAATTCTCTTGACCTCCCCCCACCTCAAAATCTGGAGGCTGAACAGACTCTAAATCCTGTGCAGTGCACCATGGGTATGGAGTGAAATATTCAGAGAAGGGTGGAGCCTCTCATTTCAATTTCAGTTCCACGTAGCCAACCACAAGGAGGGAAAACACCACATCTGGAGTCTTTGTCTTGGACAGCGGTTTTCAACCTGTGGGTCGTGATGCCTTGGGGGGGGGGGGACTTATCAGATATCCTGCATATCAGATCTCTGCATTATGATTCCTAACAGTAGCAAAATTACAGTTAGGAAGTAGCAGCTAAAATAATTTTATGGGGGGGGGGGGGTCGCCCCAATATGAGGAACTGTATTAAAGGGTTGCAGCATGAGGAAGGTTGAGAACCACTGCTCTAGGGAAGTAAGAACCACTTTTGCAGGGTGCTCTGTTCCCTACTTTTGCACAACAGCGAGTTTAGCAAAACTGAATCTACAGTTATTCTTGTTCTTTTTCCATGAGTAACTGTACTCATATGCAAAGTGAAAGTGGCTTTATAATCGAGTATGCATTATATTAGACTGAGACACAGGCCATAAAAATGCAGCATTTTGTATTTTAACTAAAAATCTACGACAGCAGAAACCTCAAAGACAGGTAAAACAGTTCCCTACAAATGGTAGCACACTGCTGAAATCAAAACATGAATTTCAGTGATCCTGTATTTAGAACATGTACCAATGGAGGGAGGGAGGGAGGTACCTCTCTTTTGCCTTCAGAACATGGCCTTCCAAACTTTTATGAGCACTTTCCTGATGAAGTTAAGCTATCTGTCAAAACCCAGACGACAGCAGGAGGGTCCCAATGTAGACATTTAACGCAGTGCATGAGCAGGTTGCTCCAGGCTGCTGCAGCTCCAGACAAGGGCACGCACAGAGGCGTTTATTCCTTTAAAATGGCAACTTCTGCCTTAAAAATCATGTTCTCCAAGAGGAAAGAAAACACTTTTACCTGAGCAGCTACATTACTGCTATATTTAGATAATAAAACATTTTAACCCAATCATGTGCATGCCTGACTTCTAAAAGTCACTTTAACAAAGAAAAATCATTCAACCATCAAAGAAATTATTGGTTCATAGATACGGCTGACATTATTTACTGAAGGTTGTATTTACTATTTAGTGACTACCGGGAAACTGCTATCCTCTTAAAGGAAGTGTGACTGGACATACAGGGGAGGGATAGAGACATTCATTTCATATCCTGCAAACCATTACAGAGGGCTGCACTCGGTTTTAATTGGCTGAAGGGGATGTTAGAAGTCCCCCCCACGCTCCCCTTTTACCACAGAGGTCACTGAAACTGTAAAGATTACAATGACATGGCCCCTGTCTGCCCATTTCATCATAAAGGAAACTGAAAACAAAATCAACTCCAGCACGAATGAATGTTCAAAATCCACGACTTTCATACTCATTCTAGATTCTAAATCTAGTCTCCCGGGTCCCTTGATGATTGCTTGTGTTCTCAGACTGTTAGCATGTTTTCATGCATGTTCTTTTGAACCTACTACATATGATACACACACAAAAGTCTATTTTATCTTTGACAAACATTCACTTCCTGATTTACATATATCTAACAAGTCAAAAGCATAATGCCTGTATTTTGGGTTTGGGTTTTCTGGGTTTTTTGGTTTTTTTCCTAGTGCAAGTTCTGAATTTTGCAACTCCTTGTAGATTCAAATGTGTTAACATTGGACAAAATGAGCATTAATTAATCATAACTATTGGTAACAAAGGCCTAACACAATTCCTATCACCATAACTACCTTTCTGATAGTTTTTTTAATCTACTTGAAAGTCAGGCTTTAAAAAAACAACAACATAGTATATGGCTTATATTTTTACTTTTCAGACAAACAAGCTTCATCCTCCATGGTCTGAATTAGTAGCATTTTGTTACAAATTTATACCTGGCTCAATATGAAAGCTCTCTGATTATACAACAGGTATTTGAAAACAATGTTACAATCATAGCGATGGCAACAATCATGGTAAAGATGACTGAAATCGGAGAACACCTAACACCAACCATTTAGATACCATAGATCTTTATTATTACCAGCTACAACATGCAGGATGCTTGGGGAGGGGAAAGTGGTGAGCAGGGAATTAAGGGCATCTTGGAAACAGCTCCGAGATGCGGGCCTTTATGAGAGGCACACTGAGGTTAACCATCAGTTTAACGGTGAATTAATTTACCATCCTAAGACAAATTTAACATTTACTGTTATCCTTGCTTCAAGCCTGTTCTGAATGTTACAAAAAAGTTCGCAGAGGAATCTACGGATATGAAGCTTGATGGGCAGTATATGGTCACATAAATTCCTATTCTTTCCTCAGCTTTTTACAGAGGAGGTACACGTTTATAAACAGCAAAATACTTTACAAAAGATGGGGAGGTGGGGTGCATCTCTGGCATCTAAGGACCAGTCTGCTGCATATGTGTTTTGATTCGTTATTACTGTCTTCAGACCACTGACTGGCAACATCTGAGTAAATTCTAAAAAACGTTTCCTCAAAGGAGAAAAAAATAAAAATAAAAACAACTTTAATCTACAATAGGGAATATATTAGTGCTGGCGGAGGGGTTGGCGGCAGCGGGGGTGTCAGGAGAAAGTATTTCCAGGAAGCTTGTTTTTAGGATTCAAAACAATAACCACCAAAATACGTGGCCAGAAAAAAAAAAATCTTTGAAAAATGCTGGTTGGGAAATGAAACTTAGGTTCCTCGCGTCCCCTCTGCTCCAGTGCTTACACGGTAGGGCAAAAGCCTTTCTGGTCGACTTCACCAAAATGCGCACTTCATCACAAGAGGCCCGGTCCTCCCACTCCAGTCCTTCAGCCCCAAATGCTGCGTGGAAGCACCGAGAAGGGAGAGGGGTACGAGGGGAGGGGGGTCCC
Source organism: Peromyscus melanophrys (assembly GCA_902168415.1). Taxonomy (NCBI): domain Eukaryota; kingdom Metazoa; phylum Chordata; class Mammalia; order Rodentia; family Cricetidae; genus Peromyscus; species Peromyscus melanophrys. Next base: position 13,378 of record CABHPR010040304.1, read on the forward strand.
TGGCAGCTACCCCTCTCGCTTTCTTCGCAGTTCAGGTTTGCACAGTTGCAGTTGTTCCCAGTCTTCCTACGTGTGCGCACTGGAGAGTGAGGAGCTTCAGCCCGCTCTCCCGGGGGGAAAAAAAAGGGACCACGGAAGGAAAGCGGAGAGGAGGGAGGAGGCAGGGGCGCCGATGCCCCGCGGGGCCCTCCCACGGTGGCGCTCGGGGTGCGCAGGGCCCGCGCATCCCGCCACCCTC
>CABHPR010040312.1:0-11741 GCA_902168415.1 Peromyscus melanophrys
AAAAAACAACACTTAACACCCAGGGAACATCACAGAAAAGGAGGCAGAAAAACTCTAAGAGCCAGAAGACCAGGACGTCTGCTTTGAGAATGTATTCTTCTGTCTATGACAGGACGTTGTCCCCATGAAATCGCAACAATCTGGCTCCTATACACTTGTTTATGTGAGTGCTGTGACTCAGGTCCGTATATCAGTGTAGCGTTTCACTGACTGAGCCACATCTACTATTCCACTGAAAACCATTTCTAACTATAAGACACAGGTTTTCATGTCAATGCACACTTCCTATTTGCTACAAGTGTGATTTCCCTACTGACAGGAAACGACTAAATCACAACATTGACAGTGAGCTGTAAGGGACAGGCATAGGCTGGCAGAAGGCAACAGGGAGACCGGCGTCACTCTTGGTAGATAGCTGCATGGGGATAGAGAGGCAGCCAAGGGCAATGATCTTTCCACGCTAGAAGGAATCTAAAAATAAAAGTGTGCTCGTTTGTTCAAGAGGGGAGGCACAAGGCACAACACAGAACAAAGGAGCCAAGAATCTGTGTCCAGGAGACTTTTTCCCTAATCTCTGAACAATTTCATCTCCAATGTCTGCTATGTTATGTCAGGCTGAGGCTACACATGTCATCTGCCTTCAGGGTGTTTGGAGAAGCTCAGTGACAGCAGGGTGTTGTTGGCTTTTTTTCTCGCTCCTTGTTCTTTGGGGGTCCGCCACCCAGCTCCCAAATAAACCACACACAGAGTCTTATTACTACTTATGAATGCCTGGCCTTAGCTTCGCTTGTTTCTTGCCAACTTTTCTTAACCTAAATTTGCCTGTCTACCTTTCGCCTCTGAGCTTTTACCTTTTTCTTATTTCTGTGTATCTTTCTTTCTTTCTGAATCCATTGCTGGTTGTTTAGCTGGGTGGCTGGCCCCTGATGTCCTCCTCTTCTCTCGTTCCTTCATTTTTCTATCTGAGATTTCTCCTTCTATTTATCCTCTCTGCCTGTCAGCCTCACCTGTCCTTTCTCCTGCCTCTCTATTGGCCGTTCAGCTCTTTATTAGACCATCAGGTGTTTTAGACAGGGACAGTAACACAGCTTCACAGAGTTAAATAAATGCAACATAAAAGAATGCAGTACATCTTTGCATCATTAAACAAATGTTCCACAGTATAAAAGATCATAACACACCTTTACCTAACATCCTACAACAGCAGGACAAAAACTTGTACCTGAGCTTGGACTCTGGCCTCCCTAAGTGTGCATGTGTGTGTGTGTGTGTGTGTGTGTGTGTGTGTGTGTGTGTGTGTAAAACAGTCCTCACTGTCTTGGAACTCACTCTGTAGACCAGGCTGGCCTCGAACTCACAGAGATCCACCTATCTCTGCCTCCCGGGTGCTGGGATTAAAGGTGTGTGCCACCACTGCTCAGCTCAAACTGATTTTAAGTGAAGAGAGCATGCTGAGGGCACAGGGGCTGGAGAGATGGCTTGGTGGTCAAGAGCATTCACTGTCCCTGCAGAAAAGCAAAGTTTGGTCCCCAGCACTCACATGGTTGCTTGCAGACATCCTTAACTCCGGTTCCATGGGGTCAGACGCCCTCTTCTGGTCTCTGTGGGCACTACACACATGTGGTGCATGTACCTACATTCAGGCTCTCATACACATAAAATAAATCTTTAAAAAGAGAGAGAGGGAGCATACTAAGAGGGTGACTAGGGCACAGCAGTCATCATCCTCTCTCTCTGAATAGTTTCTGACAGTGTCTTTATTATGTGTCTGCATGTAATTTGGGGTCAAGTCCAAAATTTTAACGTGCTTGAAGAAGTGGAACAAATCGAAGTGTTCATTCACCCACCTCTCAGTAGCGATCTTCTTATTGAACATATACTCTGAAGAAAGGATCTTGGTGGGTTTGTGGTAAAGCAGGTACTTGTTCAGGTGACTCTCACCGAGCCGCAGGGCCTCAATGTTATTGGTTTTATCTGTTATGATCATCTGGTGACAGGCTGCAGTGAGCCTATATATCTCTGCCACTGATCCCCCAAATAAGGACCCTGTGTAATAAAAGTCCCCCTCGTCCTTTGGAATATAAGCTTGTGACTTAGGCCGGCGTTCATAGTGGAATGTCTCCCGACCAGCCATGAAGAAACGCAGATGAAGGGTGGCGAACAAGGGAGAGAGAATCTCCACACCCACCTTGTACTGGAAGGTGACATCCACATCAGAACACACCAGATAAGCCACCTCCTTGTGAAAACGCTGCTTGGAATAGATGCTGATGAACTCCATGCGCTGCATGGAAATGTCCTGAGGGCGATCAAAACTTGGGATCTGGAGGGTAACTACTCTTCTTCCATCGTGGAGGGGGATCTGAGGGACGGCGTGAGGTTGGTCAGTGAAGATGTAGTAGTTCACCTTGTGTCCTACCATGAAGAATGTCTCCGCAGACCTCAGGAACTGCTCCAAGTACTCCTTGTAGTTTTTTAAAGCAAACACGGTCAATCCAATGGTAGCATTCTGGAGTTGGAACTGCTCATTTAAGATGTCGATGTTGAAAGTCCATTCCCACACAACCGGGGCGAGCCAACTGGTCAACACAAGGACATCTCTCCTAGTGGGTGTAAGCAGACTTGGCTGGGTATATATCAATTTTGATAATGATTTATCTTGCAGTCTATACTGTTTCCTATCAGCCATGTCTGCCTTGATTAGTTCACCCTTGTGAATCTGGCTCTTCTGGTGCCAGTAGCCATAACCAAAGATGGCCAAGAGAAGAGCAATTAGAAGAAAAGTCGCTTGGTGAAATGAGTATTGCCTAGACAATGTCCACAATGGCCAGGCCATGGTCCACATCCGATAGATGTAGGCTGGATCTGTCAAGGCTCTCAGCTACCTGCCCCTGCCAAGAGATGGGATGAAATGCATTGATCATGGAACACCCATGCCTCCTCCCACTCCTCCTGAGTCCCCATCACAGTGCAAGAGGTACCTGAAAGCAGAGTGTCCAGGGTCTCCCAGTGGAGGACAGTTCCAGAGACGTTACACAAGTTGTTAAATTCAGCTTTGGTTTAAGGTTATGCAAAAAAAAGTTGCTCAGGGGAACCCAGTCAACAGGCAAGTGGATCTTCAGAGCCAGAATGCAGAAGCCAGGGCTCCTGAAACAGGGTGATGTGGATGCTGAGCAGATGAAGGGGATGTATTGTGATGAAAGCAAGTCAGGCAGGACCACCCAGGGGTCAGAAAGCCTGTGCCCTAGCCTGCCTGCGCTTCACCCTTCCCAGCTTGAAACCTTCCCTGACACCAGCCATCGTTTGAGAATCCTGACCTAGAAACCCCAGTCAAAGAAGCAGGAAATCTCCAGGTCAAAGCTTACTTTCCTTAGTCCCCAAGGAGATATTCGACACTCCCAAGGGTCTACTCAGGAGGCAGGAAGCCATACACTGTGTTTAGGGTTAGACTGCCAAATTCTTTTGTATTATTTTGATGCCACATAGAAGCCTAGGCGTGAGTGCTGTGGGACTCTCCCAGCACGGATGAAAGAAAGCCCCAGGGAGATGGCTGACTAGACTTTGTTGACAGGCCTAGCCGGAAATCAGAAACCAGTTCATCCGTGAGCTCTTGAACCCCTGATCTACCTCCTCACATATGTATCTTTTGGGAGGTTATTTAATGTCTTGGTTGACTTTCTATTGCTGAGATAATGACCATGACCAAAAACAACACGGGAGAAAGGTTATAGGTTACATGCAGCTCATCATCGGGGAAGCCAGGGCCGGAGCTCAGGAACTGAAGCAGAGACCGTTGAGAACTGCTGCTAACTGGTTTGTTCCCCATGGCCTGTTGAGCTACTTTTCTTATACACTCAGGACCACCTGTCGTAGGGATGGTACCACCCACAGTGGGCTGGGCCCTCCCACATCGATTCTCAAACAAGAAAATGCCCCACAGATTTGCTTACAGGCCAATGTGGGATGGAGGCATTTTCTCAGTTGAGGTTCTCTCTTCCCAGATGACTCTAACTTGTGTCAAGTTGATAGAAAACAACAACAACATCAAGAAAACAGGACATTTTCCAGGCAAATTATTTTGCTTAATCCATGTCCGTATGTGCGCATGTATGGCATGCTTGTGCCTGCAGATGTGTGTGTGTGCGGGAGTGAGAGGAAAATTTCCGGTGTTAGTGTCAGGAATGTCATCCACCTCCTTTGTAACAAGGTCTGTCATTGGCCCAGAGCTCAACAATTAGGCTTGACTGGCCGGTCAGTAAGCTCTGAGAATTCTCCTGCCTCTGCCTCCCCAGTACTGGTATTTCAAGTGCATGTTATCAAGCCAGGCTTTTTAAATAGGTACTGTGTAGATGAAACCAACCGCCTTATTAAATAAGAAACACAGAGCCAATGTAAAGATGAAAGCCCAAGAGGTCAGAGCTAAGAGCCTTACCCGCTTTCCGCCAGCTAGCCTCTCCCGCCAAGAGACCTCTCCGAAAAAGGGAGTTACTTCCTGTGCGTTTGTCTTATAAAGAGTCCTTGTTCTTCCTTCTCATTGGTTGTAAACCCAACTACGTGACTGCCTCGTCACTGCCTGTCTGTACAGACCTCCAGGTCTTCTATGGTTGGTATTGAGATTAAGGGTGTGTGTCTCCAATGCTGGCTGTATCCTTGAACACACAGAGATCTACCTAGTTCTGCTTACCAAGTGCTGGGATTAAAGGCGTGCACCACCACCGCCCTGGCTTTCGCTATGGCTTGCTAATAGCTCTGACCCCTAGGCAACTTTATTTATTAACATACAAATAAAATCACATTTCAGTACAAATAGAATACCACTATAGTACTGGGCCTAGAACTCCGGGACTGTTGATTGCAAGGCAAGCGTGTTACTGACTGAACTGTGCTCCAGCCCCCTGACAAGCTGTCTTTTAAATGTATCTTAGGCTTCTGTTTCAGCTGACTCTCAGACAGCACCCACTTGTGTGGGATAGTTTTATGTCAGCTCGACACAGGCTAAAGTCACCTGTGTGGAGGGAGCCTCAATTGAGAAATTGTCTCCATAAGATTGGGCTACAGGTAAGCCTGTAGGCAAGCATCTTCTTAATTAGTGATTGATGGGGGAGGGCCCAGCCCATGGTGGATGGTTCCATCCCTGGCTTGTGGTTCTGGGTTCTGTAAGAAAGCAGCCTGAGGGGGCTGGAGAGATGGCTCAGAGGTTAAGAGCACTGGCTGTTCTTCCAAAGGTCCTGAGTTCAATTCCCAGCAACCTCATGGTGGTTTATAATCATCTGTAATGAGATATGGTGCCCTCTTCTGGCCTGCAGGGATGCAGGCAGAGCACTGTATGCATTATATATATATATAAAGATATAACCTTAAAAAAAAAGAAAGAAAGAAAGAAAGAAAGCAGCCTGAACAAACCATGGGTAGCAAGCCAGTAAGCAGCACCCTTCCATGGCCTCTGCATCAGCTCCTGCCTCCACGTTCCTGCCCTGTGTGAGTTCCTGTCCTGACTCCTTCAGTGCTGAACAGTGCTGTGGAAGGGTGAGCCAAATAAACCCTTTGCTCCCCAAGCTGCTTTGGCCATGGTGTTTTGCTGCAGCACTAGAAACCCTCACTAAGACAGCACTAGATGGGGAGGGGAATGTTTATTTGCTTATGTTCGCTACAAGCACATCTCCTCTAAGCACTTCTGAGCGTGTGCCTCATTGAAGACAAATCTGACTAGACCCTTTCCCATGGTGACTGACAGAGTATAAGATAGAGACCCACGGTGGGGCAGGAGCCCATACCACTTACAAAATGAACCTGACTGGTGACATTTGTTTCTGCCTTCTTGCATGAGAGGTGGCTGGCTGGAAGTGTGCCTTTTCATGGGATTCTGCCCTTTAGGGCACTTCTGAGAACATGGCAGAAAGAAGGGGGTGGATAGGGTTGTTACAGGGGGTGGGGAGGGGGCGTGCATTACTATTGTTTCTTTAGGACAAGGTTTGATGTAGCCCAGGCTGGCCTCACACTTGCTGTGTAACTGAGGATAACCTGAGTGTTCTAATCCTCCCCCTCCCCCGTCCCCACCTTTCTAGTGCTGGGGTTACAGGTGTGTACCACCAGACCTCCTTTACACCATGCTAGGGAATGGCTGGCTCCAACTCAGTGCTCCATCATGGAGCACCACAGAGAGAGGAACTGTAGCCTTGAGCACTCTGTACACAGAGGCCAGGGACCCCTAGTTATGGAACAAAAGATGGAAGGTCCTGAGAATTCCGGCAAACTCTGACTCCTGCTTAGCCACCTCCAAGAGAACACAGCACCGTTAGGCAAGGTCTCTCCCACTGGTCTGCAATACTCTTCCCCATTCACTAGCATCACTTGCCTTGTTGGTTGCTATTCTACTCCCGTGACAAAACACCATAACCAAAGCAACTTACAGAAGAAAGCATTTAATTTGGGGTTCACGGTTCCAGAGGATTAGAGCCTATGACCATCATGACAGGAAGCATGGTATCAGGCAGACAGGCATGCAGGAGGGAAGGCAGGCAGGCAGGCAGGAGGGCAGGCAGGTAGACAGACAGGCAGGCAGGCAGGCAGGAGGGCAGGCAGGTGGGCAGGCAGGCAGGTAGACAGACAGGCAGGCAGGCAGGTAGACAGACAGGCAGGCAGGTGGGCAGGCAGGCAGGTAGATAGACAGTCAGGCAGGTAGGCAGACAGGCAGGCAGGCAAGCAGGCAGGCATAGCACTGAGCAGTAGCTGAGAGCTTACATCTGATCTACAAAAATAAGACAGAGAGCAAGCACACTGGGAATGGTGTGGGCTTCTGAAACCTCAAAGCCCACCCCCAGTGACACTCCTCTTCCAACAAGGCCACACCTCCCAATCCTTCCCAAACAGTTCCACCAACAAGAGACCAACCATTCAAGCATATGAGCCTATGGGAGTCATTCTCATTCAAACGACCACACCATGCTTCTGTATCAGGTGTGGACCCACCTGGCCTTAGGAGATGGTACACCCACAAACACTGCACCACATGTGCTGAACTGGAGAAGATGGCTCCCTGGACAGTACCAATTAGACAGCAAATACTTACCAGTACTGAAGATTATCATGACTACCCTCTCCTAAAGATAACACAAAGAATTCAGAGCATTCAGACCACATGAGGGGCCCATGAAGCACAGGAATACTGGACCTAGAGAGCCCTGGGTACAATGCATACAAAGCCACATCTTCATCACCAGCTCCATGGGAGGGCAGTAATGGGCATTTCTCTGAAATGCATATTTATAAAAATGAGAAACAAAAGTCACTAAGGTGGATGTGGTGGTACACTCCTACAATGCCAGCACTCGGGAGGCTGAAGTTGGGGCATTGGTGTGGGCTTGAGGCCAGCTTGGACTACATAATGAGACCCTGTGGTGGTTTGAATAAGAATGGCCCCCGGCCGGGCGTTGGTGGCGCACACCTTTAATCCCAGCACTCGGGAGGCAGAGCCAGGCGGATCTCTGTGAGTTCAAGGCCAGCCTGGGCTACCAAGTGAGCTCCAGGAAAGGCGCAAAGCTACACAGAGAAACCCTGTCTCGAAAAACCAAAAAAAAAAAAAAAAAAAGAATGGCCCCCATAAGCTCATATATTTGAATGCTTGGTCATCAGGTAGTGGCACTACTTGAGAGGGATTAGGAGGTGTGGTCCTATTGGAGTAGGTGTGGCCTTGTTGGAGGAAGTGTGTCACTGGGGGTGGGCAAGCCAGGCCCAGTGTCACTCTCTTCCTGTTGCCTGTGGATCCAGATACAGAACTTCCAGCTACTTCTCCAGCACTATGTCTGGCTGCATGCCGCCAGGCTTCCTGCCATAATGGACTAAGCCTCTGAAAGGATAGGCAAGCCCCAGTTAAATGCCTTCTGTTCTCAGTCATCATTGGTCATGGTGTCTCTTTACAGAAAGAGAACACTGACTAAGACAGAGCCTGTCTTAAAAAAAAAATCAGCCAAAAAGGAAATACAATGACTGAGCAGGCAGACCCATTGGTAATGAATAAATGTTTACATGATAGAACACCATTTTTATCTTATTTCCTTTTATTTAAAAAAATTATTACCGTTATTTATTCTCTCTCTCTCTCTCTCTCTCTCTCTCTCTCTCTCTCTCTCTCTCTCTCTCTCTCTCTCTCAGAAGACACGTGTGGAGGTCAGAGGACAACTTGCAGGAGTTGATTCTCTCTTTCCACTATGTGGGTGCTAGGGACACAACTCAGGCCATCAGGCTTGATGGCTATTGTTCTTACCCTATGAGCCATCTCATCAGTTTATTTTGTTATGTTTTAAAAGAATTGTTTGTGTATGCGTATGTGTGTGTGCACCCACAGAGGCCAGAAGGCGGTGTTAGATCCCTTGGAACTGGAGTTACAGGCCTTTGAGAGCCTTCCAGTGTGGGTGCTGGGAACCAAACTCAGGTCCTCTGCAAGAGCAATCATGCCCATCACAGGAATGTAGATGAACTTTCTCGTTGAGATCCCCAGCTCACAAATAATGACATGGAGACTTATTATTAATTATGAAAGCTCGGCCTTAGCTTAGGCTTTTTCCTAACTAGTCCTTAAAACTTAAATTAACTCATATTTTTTAAATCTATGTCTTTTATGTGGCTCAGTTACCTTTGCTTTGTACTGCCCATCCTGCTTCCTCCCCATCTGACTGGCCACTCCACCTTGTCCCTTTCCAAGTCTCCTGGCTTCTCCTCCATTCCTAGATTCCTCCTCCTCTTCCTTTCTCTCCCTGGAAATCCCGCCTCTACTTCCTGCCTAGCTATTGGCCATTCAGCTTTTTATGACACCAATCACAGAAATACATCTTCACACAGTGTACAAATACCCCACAACACAGGAACAAGGGTGTAGCTGGATCTGAGGCTGCACACAGACCTGACAACAGGATGGGAGGTCTGGGTGATGCAGGAGCAAATGCTGGCCCTTCATTTCCTGGACTATACATCACTTAGGCTTCGGGACGAATGTGAGCCATGTCTCTATATGATCCGTGTGTTAGTTTGTGGTCACTGTGAGCAGCTGTCTAACACGATGTCCAAGACCTGTCTTTAATTGCGCTCATCTTCGTATCTCTTCCAGCACGTGCCTTGGATGCAGTATTACATTTAGCAGTGTTTTCTTTCTCTCTGAACTGTACATTTTTTTATTTCTTTGGGGGAGAAAAAGTACATGATCCTATGGTGAACCCACCTTTCTAGGGCTGGCTCAACTCTCAAGGGAGGCAACAAGGGAGTGTCTCCATCTAGAGGGAGATCCTATTCCTATATTTCTATATCCTATAAGATATTCATCTCTGGGAGAATACAACCTGAGACAGACTGAACCCCTCTGACTTCCTCCCCAGCTCAGCTTTTGTGGGAGTCCATGATAGCAAACACCACATGGTAAAGAGAGGTGTACCCATGAAGAAAGGAGGAGCCGGAATAGTCTTTATGAGACTTCGATACATCACTGTGGCCTTTCCTGTGGAAGCCGGATTCTGGAAGCAGGCACATTTGCCTAGGTGGACAATAGTCACTGGTCATGTCTGTGGGGTGCTTACTATTCTCAGGGGGCCTATTGCGGTGATGCCTATAAAACCATTCCTTTTTTATGGCTATGTAATAGATTGCCACACATATAGCAGATTAAGGCAGCACCCATTTATTTATGCATTTACTTAAGCATTTATTTTTTTCTTTGTCTGGGGTGGGGGGTTGGGAATGCATGCTATGTGTGTTATGGGAATCCTGTCACCGGTCTGCTAGCCAGCTGAAAGGAGTGTTTGGGTCCATGAGGCAGAGTTTTCTTTGGGAAGGGATGTGATCCAAATAAAGATGGGGCCAAGGGATACACAGGCCCTTTTGAAACGAGGAACATGCACCTAGTAGAGAGTGGAGCAGCAGCTGACTCGATTTGGATTTCCCCCTTTCTGTCTAATCAAAAAGGAAGGTTTTAACTTTAACATAGTAAAATTACATACAACAAAACAGTTATCAAGTAAGAATTACAGTTGCAATATCCAATTTACTTCTATTTGACAAAATCAGAGAATTTAATTATTCATCCTATCTTTTAATTATCTATCTTATCCTGGTGAGTCCAAAGTTTTGTATCTAATTTACCCTTCTATCATAACTAAGAAAAATTATAACTGTGAATATCTAGTCTTCGGCTCCATCAAAGACTCCAGAAGGAGGCAGTGTTACCTAATGACAGGGACATCAGACTGCCTGGACAGTCACCCAAAGTTGCTCTGTAATGTTGGGGCATCCAACTGTGGCCAACAGGCCTAGCATATCTGACAGACTTTCCTGTGAAGCAGGGGAATTTTGAGGGACCGTCCTGCCTTGTCTTGGCAAAGTGTGGCAGTCGCTGTTTTTGTGTCGTCCTGCTGGTCCAGTTTGGACAGTAACTGTCCCCAGTTGAGGCAAGGGCAGTTTCTTTGCCCACATGGCCAGCTTTTGCCATAAAGAAAACAAACTACATATGGAGTTTCTCCAATCCCAGTCATCTTCTCTGAATTAGATTGGTACTGCCAAGAGTAGATGTGTCTCACTGTCATGAAAAGTTTAAGTTATTAAAACATTTTAAGGCTGGGCAGTGGCGCACACCTTTAATCCCAGCCCTCAGGAAGCAGAGGTAGGCGGATCTCTGTGAGTTCGAGGGCAGCCTGGTCTACAGAGCGAGATCCAGGACAGGCACCAAAACTACACAGAGAAACCCTGTCTCGAAAAACCAAAAAAAAAAAAAAAAAAAAAAAAAAAAAAAAAAAAAAAAAAAAAAATTTAAATGCCATATTCTGTATGTTTGAGGACCATCTATCTATTTAAATATATTGCCATATATGGAAACATATCTAACATGTTTGACAATTATAGATGACTATTAATCTGTATTTCTTAATTATACATTATATTTTTAATTGAACTACATAAACACAATACCTTAAACAAGAGTAGAAATATACATACAGTATAACAAAATTAACTTTAAATTTGTATCAATAAACTTAAATCCATACCAATGTAAAATATTTTGAGATTAACAATTGTTTTTTAGATAAAAGTAGATTCAATAATCTACCCTTTTTTCCAATCATAATAATCTACCCTCTTCCCATCATTTTGATATCATATCCCCCTTTCTTCTTTTAGAAAGAGATTGACTATGACTAATAACAATTTGTAACCAACCCCCCTTAAATGAAAACATTTATAAGCAATATTTTGGGAATGTGGGCACAGTTTTCTAAACTACTTCCTGCTGATTGGTGGGCGCTGGTAATCTTTGAGGAAACCTGAGGTAATTGTTAAGTCTTGGCTGGAGTATTTTGTGAGGCTGAATCATCTCAGTCAGCAGCCTTGAAGCTGTTTTAGATGTTGGATCATCTGGGCTATTTTTATTGGTGTCTGGTCCCCTTGTTCTGAAAATATATAAATGTTTAAAAGTAACATACATATCTGTATTAATACAAATATAAATTGTGTGTTGTACATAAGCCAGCCAAAGATAATTTTTGTTCTGTGTTTGATCGGAAAAAAATATACATTAAGTGTCTTGTATTTTACTTCAGGTTTATTTTCCCACGTCTGTAGTCAGGATTTCAGGGGGTCTTCCTCGATCAAACCTGATTTTCCTCAACATGGAATGAATCCACAGACTTATTTTCTGTGGAAACAAAAATCAACCTCTCCCCCAAAGGGACATACCTTTTGACTTACATTTTGGAGTCAAG
>CABHPR010040319.1:0-25956 GCA_902168415.1 Peromyscus melanophrys
ACAGCAACCCCCACCAGCCCTTTAGCTCTATTATCACTCTGCTCCACCCTTTTATGAAAAGAATGACTGTTGATTTAGCTTGTGTAGTGTGAGCTCTAGCAAGCGTGTCAGTTAGAATGGCACGTGGAAAAAAAAAAAAAGATGGGGAAACGATCTTTACTACTGATTATATGTTGGCTTTTCACAGTTCCTGTGGGGGGACAATAGGAACTTTGCAGCAAACTGTGTTTGAGACCTTTCACACAGCATACAAGTCCCATAGTCAATCAAGTTCTGGGCTGAGCAGGGACACTGCTTATCACAAACCCAGTCTGACAGCAGGGGGCATGTTTCCAAGGGCAGTGCTAAATTTTCATCCAAAGTGCAGAAAGGCTTGTTGGACTTGCTAGCCTTGGTGTCACAGGTGGTAATAGCCGTGTTGGGCCAGCTTGACACAGCCTGTGGCTGGCAGGTAGCACAACAAACAGGGCAGCACCAAAGAGAGGGCACCCATAAAGGACCAGCTGGTACAGCAGTTGGAACAGGAGCAGGAATGATCAGTGCAGGAGCCCTCATCATCCTCATTGGTGCAATGGTAGAAGATGCCTTGTACTAGGCACATGCATGTGCCATAGACTCAAATCTTCCTTGCTCAGTTGATTCTAGCCTTCTGCTTATAAAGTTACTCTTTAAAAAATCCTGTAACACTGATGGCAGAGGAAGCCCACCGATCCCATCATACATAGTACACCTGCAGACCACTGGGTCGAGTCGCTGTGTTGCCACTCAGGGCACTCAGGTTCCTTCCACCCAGACTAACCTATTATTCCTCAGATCAATTCCTAGATCTCTAGGAAGAGAAGCCACGCTGAGACGACTACCTTGACAGGAGGCTGTTACTGACATCGCCTTAGCAGTCCTTTGGGGGTTGGAGCAGCGGGAACAGGCACAGGGGTTGCCTCTCTGGTCCTGTCCAACCAACATTACTCTGAACTTCGACTGTCCATAGATGAGGATATTGTCCAACTTGAATGCGGAATTTCTGCCCTTGATTCATCCCTTTCCTCCCTAGCTGAGGTAGTTTTACAGAACAGGAGAGGCCTGGATCTCCTCTTTCTACAACAGGGTGGCCTTTGTACTGTGCTCAAAGAGGAATGTTGCTTCTTTACAGACCACACCGGGGTAGTCAGGGACAGTATAGTTAAGGTTAGAAAAGGACTAGAAAAAGAGAGAAAGAAAAGGAGAACGAGAGCTTGGATGGTCCTAGAATTGGTTTTCCGCCTCCCCTTGGCTAATGACCCTTCTTCCCTCCCTCCTAGGACCTGTTGTAAGCCTGTTCCTGGTCCTTGCCTTTGGACCATGGGCACTTTCCTGGCTCACTCGGTTTATCCGAAGCCAAATAACAGACTTGTGGGCCAGGCAGATCCAGGTTCATTGCCACTGCTTTGATATGCAGGACTCCGGGGTTGAAATTTCCCCCATGAGAGATGCCCCACACAGACCCCTTCACTGGGGGAGGCTGCACCTGTGTGTGGGAAAAGGCTTACTCAAGGCATGATTGGAGTGTAGCTGGGACTGCACAGGCTGGGGACCATGGTACCCCAAAATCCCGAGAGCCTGGATTAGATGCCCTGTTGCATAGCGGTTGTGCAGTAGCAGCCTTGTGCTTACCCATTTCCGCTCCCTTAAACTGCACGGTCCATTGATTCCCGCACTATGGGGACGCCTGTGGTGCTTGAGTCTGGAGAGACATTCCCTCTCGGACCTTTTTCACAACCTTTAAAGGGACAGGGCCTCTGTAATCCTCCATGCAAAGCCTCTTACAGAGCCTTCTTTTTAGACCATTCAAACCTGGTTTATGATGGCCCTTAGATTTATTACTAAGAAGGGGGAGATGTCAGGGACTAGGACAGAACCTCTAGTTAGTGGAAAAATACAGACCCCCATAAGACAGGGAACTAGATCATCTTACAGTTAGGCTGCCTAGCTACAGGACATTGAATAGAGCCCTTGACCTTTTCACCCTGTAAACATCCTTCTAGCTTGCCCCACCTTATGCAGATAACAGCTTCTTGCTCCCCCCACCCTGCAGGTACTATATAAACCCTCCTGGAGAAAAATAAAGTTGCACCTTGATCAGAAAATCTTGACTTGGTGTATTTCCTTTGTGTCTCCTGTCCCTAATCATTCCATCCTTAGGGTGGTCGAGAACCCATTGAAGCCCTGCTGGACGGGGCATTATTGACCATGCCCTTTGCCCTACCAAAGCTTCTCAGTTTCAGGAGGTCCCATTTATTAATTGTTCCTCTCAGTGTCTGTGCTACTGGTGTTATATTTAGGAAGTGGTCTCAGTGCCAATGAGTTCAAGACTACTTTCTACTTTCTCTTCTATCAAGTTCAGTGTAACTGGATTTATGTTGAGGTCTCTGATCCACTTGGACTTGAGTTTTGTGCATGGTGACAGATACGGATCTATTTGCATTCTTTTACATGTTCACATCCAGTTATGCCAGCACCATTTGTTGAAGATGCTTTCTTTTTTACATTGTACATTTTTGGCTTCTTTGTCAAAAATCAGGTGTTCATAGGTGTGTGGGTTAATGTCAGGGTCTTCAATTCGATTCCATTGGTCCACATGTTGTTTTTTATGCCAGTACCAGGCTGTTTTTATTACTATAGCTCTATAGTAGAGCTTGAGGTCAGGGATGGTGATGCATCCAGAGGTTGCTTTATTGTACAAGGTTCTTTTAGCTATCCTGGGTTTTTGTATTTCCAAATGAAGTTGAGTATTGTTCTTTCCAGGTCTATGAAGAATTATGTTGGGATTTTGATGGAGATTGCATTGAATCTATAGATTGCTTTTGGTAAGATTGCCATTTTTACTATTGTAGCATGAATCTTAAAAGTTCTTATTAATAAAATCAAACCCAGCCAGGTATTGGGGTGAATGCTGGAAGATCAGAGAAGCAGAACAGGCCACAACTACCTCACCTTGCCAATTCTTCAGCTGGTCTTGTTTCCTCAGACTGGAAGCCTCTGAGTCCTCATCTGAATGGCTCTCAGCTGAAATGCTTCTCGAAAGCATGAAAGCTTAATCAGCCAAAAAGCTTCTAGTTTCTGGTCTTCACACCTTATATACCTTCCTGCTTTCTGCCATCACTCCCTGGGATTAAAGGCTCACTTTCTGGGATTAAAGGTGTGAGTCACCGTGCTTGGCTGTATCCTTGAACAAACAGAGATCCAGGTAGATCTCTGCCTCTGGAATGCTAGGATTAAAGGCTTGTGCTACCACTGCCTATCAATTATGTTTAATATTGTGGCTGTTCTGTTCTCTGACCCCAGATAAGTTTATTAACGTGCACAATATTTCGGGGAACACAATACCACCACATACTATGTTAATCCTACCTATCCATGAGCATGGGAGATCTTTCCATTTTTCAATATCTTCTGTGATTTTTTTTCTTTAGAGACTTAAAGTTCTTGTCATACAGGTCTTTCGCTTGCTTAGAATTACCTCAAGGTATTTTATATCATTTGTGGCTATTGTAAGGGGTAATGTTTCTCTGATTTCTTTCTCAGCCTATTTATCATTTGTATATAGGAGGGCTACTGATTTTTTTTTTTAGTTACTCTTGTATCCTTTCACATTATTGTAAGGGATTTATCAGCTATAGAAGTTCCCTGGTAGAATTTTGAGGGTCACTTATGTATGCTATCATATTGTCTGCAAATAGTGAAAGGTTGACTTCTTCCTTTCTAATTTGTATCCCTTTGATCTCCTTTTGTTGTCTTATGCTCTAGCTAGAACTTCAAGCACTATGTTGAATAAATATGGGGACAGCCTTGTCTTGTTCCTGATTTTAGTGGAATCACTTTGAGTTTCTATCCATTTAGTTTGATTGTTGGCTGTCTGCTTGCTGTAAATTGCCTTTATTGTGTTTTGGTATGTTCCTTGTATTCCTGATCTCTCCAGGACCTTTATCATGAAGGTGTGTTGGAGTTTTGTCAAAGGCTTTTTCAGAATCTAATGGGATGAACATTTTTTTTCTTTCAGTTTGTTTATATGGTGGATTACATTGACAGATTTTCATGTGTTCATCCATCCTTGCGTCCCTGGGATGAAGCCTACTTGGTCATGGTAGATAATTTTTTTATGTGTTCTTGGATTTGGTTTGCCAATATTTTATTGAATACTTTTGCATCAATGTTCATGAGGGAGATTGGTCTGTAACTATCATTCATTGTTGCATCTTTGTATGGTTTGGGTATCAGGGTAACTGTAGCCTCATAGAAAGAGTTTGGTAATGTCCCTTTTGTTTCTATTTTGTGGAACTCTTCTATTTGAAGAGTATTGGTATCAGCTCTTCTTTGAAAATCTGGTACAATTCTATTCTGAAACCACCTGGTCCTGGGCTTTTTTTAGATAGATTTTTTAATGACTGTTTCTATTTCTTTAGTGGTTATTGGTCTATTTAAATTGTTTATCTGGTCTTGATTTAATTTTGGTATGTAGTAACTATCCAGAAAATTGTCCATTTATTTAAATTTTCCAAATTTTGTGGAGTACAGGGTTTTGAAGTATGATCTGATGGTTCTCTGGATTTCCTCACTGTCTGTTGTTATGTCTCCCTTTTCATATCTGATTTTGTTAATTTGGATGCTCTCTCTGTCTTTTGGTTAGTTTGGATAAGGGCTTATCTATCTTGTTGATTTTCTCAAAAAACCAACTCTTTGTTTCATTGATTCTTTGGTTGTTCTCTTTGTTTCTATTTTATTGATTTCAGTCCTCAATTTGATTATTTCCTGGCGTCTATTCCTCCTGGGTGAGTTTGCTTCTTTTTGTTCTAGAGTTTCAGTTGTGCTGTTAAGTGCTAGTGTGAGATTTCTCCAACTTCTTTATGTGGGCGTTTAGTGCTATGAATTTTCCTCCTAGCACTGCTTTCATAGTGTCCCATGAGTTTGGGTATGTTGTACATTCATTTTCATTGAATTCTAAGAAATTTTTAATATCTTTATTACTTCCTTGACCAATTGGTGATTTAGTTGGGCATTATTCAGTTTCCATGAGATTGTAGGCTTTCTGTAATTTTTCTTGTTGTTGAATTCTAACTCTAAGCCATGGTGGTCCAATAAAATACAGGAGATTATTCCAATTTTTTTGTATCTGTTGAGATTTGCTTTGTGATCAAGCATGTGGTCAATTTTAGAGAAGGTTCTATGGGGTGCTGAGAAGAAGGTATATTCGGAATGTTCTGTAGATATCTATTAAGTCCACTTGAGTCATAATATCTGTTAGTTCCCTTATTCCTCTGTTAATTTTCTGTCTAGCAGACATTTCTATAGTGGTATTTTATTTGTACTGAAATGTGATTTTATTTGTATGTTAATAAATAAAGTTGCCTAGGGGTCAGAGCTATTAGCAAGTCATAGCGAAAGCCGGTTGTGGTGGTGCACGCCAGTAGGATTTGCTTAAGGAGGCGCATGCCTTTAATCCCAGCACTTGGTAGGCAGAGCTAGGTAGATCTCTGTGTGTTCAAGGATACAGCCAGCATTGGAGACACACGCTCCAATGTGTGTCTGGAGGTCTGTACAGACAGGCAATGACGAGGCAGTCACGTGGTTGGGTTTACAACTAATGAGAAGGCAGAACAGGAAGGCTATATAAAGACAAACAGACAGGAAGTAGCTCTCTTTCGGAGAGGTCTCTTGGCTGAAGAAGCTAGCTGCAGCAGGCGGGTAAGGCTCTTAGCTCTGACCTCTTGGGCTTTTATCTTTACTTTGGCTCTGTGTTTCTTATTTAATAAGGCAGTTGGTTATATCTACACATTTCCATTGATGAGAGTAGGGTGTTGAAGTCTCCCACTAATAGAGTGGGATTTGATTTGTGATTTAAGCTTTAATAATGTTTCTTTTACATATGTGGGTGCCCTTGTATTTGGGGCATAAATGTTCAGAATTGAGATTTCATCTTGGTAGATTTTTCCCTGATAAATATATAATGTCCTTCTTGATCTCTTTTGATTGATTTTAATTTGAAGTCTATTTTATTAGATATTAGAATAGCTACACCAGCTTGCTTCTTGAGTCCATTTGATTGGAAAGTCTTTTCCCAGTCTTTTACTCTGAAGTGGTGTCTGACTTTGAAGTTGAGGTGTGTTTCTTGTATGCAGCAGAAGGATGGATCCTGTTTTCATATCCATTCTGTTATCTTGTGTCTTTTTATAGGTGAATTGAGTCCATTGATACTAATGGATATTAATGACCAGTGATTGCTAGTTCCTGTTATTTTTTTGGTGGTAGTGTTTGTGTTTCCCTTCTTTGGTATTTGTTGGTATGGGACGATCTATTGTCTGTGTTTTGATGGGTGTATATAACTTCCTTAGGTTGGATTTTTCCTTCTAGTGCTTTTTGTAGTGCTGGATTTGTGGATAAATATTGTTTAAATCTGGTTTTATCATGGAATATTTTGTTTATTGCATCTATGGTGATTGAGAGTTTTCCTGAGTTTAAAAATCTGGGTTGGGCTGGAAAGATGGCTCAGAGGTTAAGAGCACTGGCTGCTCTTCCAGAGGTCCTGAGTTCAATTTCCAGCAACCACATGGTGGCTCTCAACCATCTATAATAGGATATGATGCCCTCTTCTGGTGTTCAGGCATATATGGCAGAGCATTCATACATAAAATATAAATAAATTATTTTTTAAAAAAGGATTTAAAAAATCTGGGTTGGCATCCACGGTCTCTTAGTGTCTGCATAACATCTGTCCAGGACCTTCTGGTTTTCAGAGTCTCCATTGAGAAGTCAGGTGTTATTCTGATGGGTCTGCCTTTATATGTTATTTGGCCTTTTTCCTTTGCAGCTTTTAATATTTTTTGCTTTATTCTGTATGTTTAGTGGTTTGATTACTATGTGGTGAGGAGACTTTTTTTGATCCATTCTATTTGGTGTTCTGTAAGCTTCTTGTATCTTCATAGGCATTTCCTTCTTTAGGTTGGGAAAGCTTTCCTCTGTGATATTGTTGAATATATTCTCTGTGCCTTTTAGCTGGTATTCTTCCCCTTCTATCCCTATTATCCTTAGGTTTGGTCTTTTCATGGAGACCCAGATTTCCTGGATGCTTTGTGTTATGACTTTGTTGGCTTTAATGTTTGCTTTGACTGACAAATCTATTTCCTACATCGCATCTTCAATGCCAGAGATTCTGTCTTCCATCTCTTGCCTTCTGTTGGTTATGCTTGCATCTGTAGTTCCTGTTCGTTTACTCGGATTTTCCATTTCCAGCATTCCCTCAGTTTGTGTCTTCTTTATTGTCTCTATTTCAGTTTTCAAATCTTAAACTGTTTCCTTCGCCTGTTTAATTGCTTTTTCTTGGCTTTCTTTAAGGGGCTTATTGATTTCTTCCAAGTTTTTGTTTGTCTTTTTCTCTATTTCTTTAATGGAATTTTTTATTTCCTCTTTAAATACCTCTATCATCTTCTTAAAGTCATTTTTAAGGTCAGTTTCTTCTGTGTTGGGATGTTCAGGTCTTGCTGATGTAGAACCACCAGGTTCTGGTGGTACCATATTGGTCTTTATGTTGTTGATTTTATTTTTTCACTGGTATCTACCCATCTCTTCCTTCACTCAGTGCAAGTGGTGTCTGTATCTGAGGGAGCCTCTCTTGGTCCAATGGGAGCTCTTGGTTCAATGTGAGCTCTTGGTCTAATCAGAGCTCTTGGTCCTATCAGTGTTAATGAACTCTGTTAGGGAACAGCTGCTGTCTCAGAGGTTGGGTGCATTGGGAGTTGGGGGGGTGGGATAGGTCTTGTAGATTACAGGTTCCAGAGGGGGATGGTGGCAGTCCAGGCTGCCTGTAGGAGACCTGCCTGCTGGCCTGAAACTGGGACTGCAATGGGTGATGGTGTAGGGACTCAGGGTTGTGCCCCTGGGCTAAAAGTCTAAAGGCTGGGGTGATTGGCTATTGAACAAAGACTCACTTCTTAGGCCAATCGGTGCACTTAACACTTTTATGCCCAGATCTTTTGTACCCCCAAAAAGACCACCACGAATACTGAATCCCATATGTAAAAACAAAGAGTCTTTATTTAAAGCTTGAAGCTTTGTCTCTCTGTCTCACCCAGAGATGAGAGCAGAGAGCCCTGAGCCTGGGCAAGGTGGGGCTTTTATCATAGCAGAATTTGGGGTGAGGGGAGTTCCAGGTTTCAGGACCTTGATTGGCTGACATTTGTTTAGGGGTATAGGGAATGTTTGGAATGTCAGGCATTTCCCCTTAGATGTAGGCCCTCCCTAGGTGGGGTCTGCTCATGACTTCCGGATCTGGGTGTCACCTGTCAGTAAGCCTGCTACAGAAGCTGTGTCTGGGCCTCTAAGCCTGTCATGGCAGTTGGTTGATCAAGCTATTTTGCCCCCTCCACACCAAAAAAACACAAGGATTATAATATCAGAGTTCTAGATGTTTACTAAGAATTAAATATATGTTCACACAGTGACTAACACAAATTAACATAAGAACTTCATTTATAATTATTAAAACTTAGAAACATGTCATATATTCACACATGAATGGCAAAATATTATGAAACATTTGAGTAATAGAAAAGTGCTTTGTAACAAAAATAATGAACCATTGATTCATGAAAAAAGCTTGAGTTAGCTAAATAATAATAATAATAGCAAAAATGCAAAAGAAATCAGAAATCTGTATTTACTATATGAAACTATGGAATATGACTCATTAATCTATAGTACAAAAGAGCATATATCTGCTTACCTGAGCATAGGTGGGGAGGCCAAGGGGCACAAAAGAACTTTCGGTGGGAAAAAAAAATTTCTCTGTTAGGTTTTGATTGTTCTCTTAAGGTGTCTACTGCTGTGATGAAATACCATGACCAAAACAACTTGGGGAGGAAGGGAATTGTTTTGCTAACATTCCAAATAACTATGCATCACTGAAGTAAGTCAGGACAAGCACAAAAACCTGGTAAGAACCAGGAGGCAGAACTGATGCAGAGACCATGTAGGAGTACTGGTTACTGGAAGCTCCCCATGGCTTGCTCAGCCCCTTTCTTATGGAAGCCAGAAACACCAGCCCAGGCATGGCACCACCCACAATAGACTGGGCCCACCCAATCAATTGCTAAGTAAGAAAATTCCCTCTTTCCTCTCTTTGACTGGACTCCCAGAGCTCAGCCTAGTGCTTGGATGAAGACGCTATCATGACAGTTAGGGTATTCATCAATCTGATTCCCAGGGTAGGGGGGAACCCTCTCCACTATTGCTGATAGTCTAAGATGGGGTCATCCTTGTGGATTCTTGGGAATTTCCCTAGTACCACATTTCTCCCTAACCTCATAATGGCTCCCTCTATCAAGATATCTCTTTCATTGCTTTCCCACCCCATCCCTCCTCCAGCGTGACTATCCTGTTCCCTCATGTTCTATCTTCCATCCTTCTCCCCTCTATTTCCCCCCCACCCCCAGTTTACTCATGGAGATCTCATGTATTTCCCCTTCCCAAGGTGATCCATGCATCCCTCTCAGGGTCCTCCTTGTTAGCTAGCTTCTCTAGAGCTGTGGGTTGTAGTCTGGTTACCCTTTGCTTTACATCTAGTGTCCACTTATGAGTGAGTATATGCCATGTTTGTTTTTCTGAGTGTGGGTTACCTCACTTAGGATGATATTTTCTAGTTCTGTCCATTTGACTGCAAATTTCATGATGGCATTGATTTTTACAGCTGAGTAATACTCCATTGTGTATATGTACCACATTTTCTTTATCCATTCCTCAGTTGAGGGGCATCTAGGTTGTTTCCAGGTTCTGGCTATTATGAATAATGCTGATATGAACATAGTTGAGCAAGTGTTCTTGTGATGTGATTGAGCATTCCTTGGGTATATGCCCAAGAGTGGTATAGCTGGGTCTTGAGGTAGATTATATGAGCAAGGGGGATCAAGGTCATGATGAGGAAATCTACAGAGACAACTGTACCAAGCTCGTATCTATCTTCTGTCAAGTTGACATAAAAATAGCATACACAATGATTCTTGAAGAGATATACATAGTTTTTAAAACTCATATTGCTTATGACTTAGAGTGGGTACATTTTGTTATATACACACTACAAGTTAAAAATTGGATTATTTTTTAATATCAAGGTTATTTTTTAATACCAAAAACAGACATCATAAGTCAATAACAATTTTAGATCTAAAAGACATTACAAGTAAATTCACTGATGATAGTGAAAGTGTGGAAATATTGACAGTGATATGATACAGAAAATATGAATATGGGTTACGGAATAGATCATATTACTCAGTCAATACTAAATTTCTCAAGTTTTACAGTTTTAGTGTGATGCTATAAAAGAAATTGCTTGTCCCTAGGAAATATTTATGGAGATTTTAGTTTTATTATTACTATCATCATTACTATTATGCTTCATGAAACAGTCTCACTCTGTAGCCCACAATAACTTCAAACTTACTATGCGATCTAGGCTGTACCCAAACTCATGTACCTCTAAGATTATAAGTTTGAGCCATGGCATCCAGCTGGCCTCAATTAATATTACTGTGTCTATGTGGTCTCTACTTATGAGCAAATGAATGACACAGGGGGAGAAGAGAGAGACAGAGAAAAAGAAAGAGACAGATAGAGGATGAGAACACATAAGGACTATGGATGATTGTATGAGTTCTTTGAACTATCCTGTCAACTATTCGTCAAATCTGGAAATATATTTTATAGCAAAGAAATGTTTTTTGAAAAATAAATTCTTCTACATACAAAGTAATAACACTACATACACACATAAAAAACACCAACCAACCAACTAACAAACAGAAACCCACAACTGCATCCTAGTTCATAACTGTGATGTGAGAGCAGTGGGCCACAGAAATGGCTTATCCTAGTAAAAAGGAGATTCGTGTGCTGTTTTTCAAGTTTCTGTATTTGGATCTGTGTGTCATCAAGAAACAAAGAGAATGATACTGCAGGCTTGGAACAAATGGCATCCATTCTCCAGACATAAGCTGCTGTGTTTACAAGAAGTAAGGTGGCTTCTGCTGTGTTGTCAGGTTTCAGAAGAAAATTTCATCACTTGCTCATCCATTACCCTGTTTGCTTGGCTAACTGAGTCCTGTGGTTAAGACATTCAGTCATTAAGTAGACACAAATCATCCCAGGAAACCAACAAAGATGACAAAATGTTCCATTTTCACTTTTCCTTCATTCTGCACACTGAATCAGGGATTTATCCATTCTCTTTTCACAGATACAGGGGTGGGTTCTACCACAGTCATCATGTTGTATACCCGTAAAACTGAGATACGCACAGCCTCTATGTTCCTTCAATGATTTTATTGTCATCAAATCACTATAAAACAAAATACATAATGGACAGTTATTAAAATATGAAGCTTATATTGATTCAGACCATACTTGTAAAAACAAAGCTTATAGACCAAAATATACAGAATATAGAATTAATTGGTTAATTAAATATTTACTAAAGATTTTTTATTTTTTCTAAACTCATGAGAAATGGTCTTGGGCCACTGGGCCACATGACTCAATGGATAAAGCCATTGCCACCAAATGTGACTACATGAATTTAGCCCTCAGATACCACACAGTAGAAGAAGAGAAGTGACTCCTTCTAATTATATTGCCCTCTAACTACAGATGTGCTGTAACATGATTACACAAATATACATACATTCACAGAAAAATAAAAAATAATAAAAAATAAACAAAAATAATTACTTGATCACAATTCTACTCTTTATCTCTTCCACACTGTTAACTTTTCATCATCAAGTAAAATTAACTTTCAGTATTGCTAAGGGATAATTTTACACTAAAGTTGATTTCCTATGATGCTTTTTTCAATAAAGACATTTTAAAAACAAGAAAAAAAATGTATGTGGCAAACAGGACAAGGTGTTACGGCCTGGGCAACACAGAGTTTTAACCATGCTAGCCTGATAAGAATCTATTCAAAGAATAGTAGAAAGGGAATGAAAACCACACAACTCCATGGGGCTGAGAGGGCAAACAGATAAATCTTCAACAAAAGATAACCTACCTTCAGCCCTGGATTTAAGCCAGGTTGAAATAGAGTATTTAGATTTATCCTAAGAACAGAAGAGGAAGATAAAAGAAACTAAGTGGCCCATGGATCATAGACAGAAGTAGTACATTGGTCAGCCATGAGATATGATTATGGGCACAATCAATAAAGCATGTGTGTTGAACAAGGGCAAAGAGGAAAAGACCCAGCAGATAGTAACTATTCACAAGACACACATGGAGCACACATTCTGCATCATGAGCTCTTAACTTTACCTCCATGGTGATGCCCACCTAGTCCTCTACCCAAGAAACACAGGTTAAGACCATATCACTAGGTCCATTAGAAGCTGACACTGAAAGAGGTGTCCAAGCTACTGCATCTTCCCACTGGAGAAAATGCTTGTGGAAACCACAGAAAACTTCTGATCACTGGGCTTCCTTACTCAAGTCTCAGGTCTGGCCCTAATAATCACACCATCATCAAAGAATAATAGTTCTGCAGCAGAGTCAAGGACTATGAAGATCTCTTAACCTGGGTGCGGCATCCATTCAGTTCCTAGCACCTTGCTCTAATTGTTACTACCTTCCCATTTCACTCTGTATTGTGCAGTAGGATACAAACAAATGTATAAACTTTGTGGCCATTCACGGTAAACATCATCGATTCTAGCACTTGAGAAGTGGGGATAGGAATAGCAGAGTTAGCCTGTATGAATGATACTTCATAGAGAAAAACCAAAATTAATAACAGTACTGATCTGTGTGCTTTGAACATATTAATACACCCTATAAGGCCTTCTCTTTTTGACCACCTCTGTGACAGTCTGTCCACCTCTGTGACAGCCTGCTTGAGAGTGTCCTTGGAGAAGAGTGAGTAAATTTATTTTCCGGCAGATTTGGAACACAACTGTCCACACTGACAGGGCCACATTAGGATAGAAGTAAGCCAGACCTGCCATGTGCCCAGACACAGAATGAAAGGTTCCTGAGAAAGTTACCATTGTGAATACCATTGCTTCAGACAGTTTCTACAGCAGCTGAAGAAGAAATTCACTAAATACCACAAAAAAAAATGGCATCATGAGCAACACCCACAGAAATAGTACATTAAACTATAGAACTTCAGACACTAGATTTACCACCTAATTTGTGTTAAATAAGTATGGTTGATATCTTTCCAGAGATAAAGGACAGGAAAGGTACAGTCATACCTGCTTGTAGTCCCAGAACCTGAGAGATAGAGACAGAATGATCAGGAGTTCAAGGCAAGCCTGACTGACATGAATATTTATTAAAAACAAGAAAGAAGTTCCTATCAGTCAACTAGGGAGTGTGTGACTCACCTCCCAGCTGGTCTGGTGTTACATAGTGGATTCTGTTTACCCAAGACCTACTCCACTCCCAACCCCTACACTTTGTCATCCTCCCTGTGGCCAGCCCTTCCCCACAACTTCAGCAGACTCCACAGACCCAGGTACAGCACACACCAGTTGGAAGAACAGGTGAGTGACTGGCCTCCCAGCTGAACTGCCCCAATCTCCAGACCCTGTGGCCCAGGGCACATCCCATGCCCCTCCATCTCCTATCTGAGCACCAGCACTGCTGCTGGGCCCTGTTCCCAACTCAGGTGAAATTCCACTACTCTTGTGGTACAGTCCTCACCAATGGTCTACCCAGTGAGTGACCAGCCAGCCAGCTGGACTGTCATCATCCCCTGGATTTTGTTCCCCTAACATCCATTCCTCCACCCAACCCCTCCAGTTCATCATTCTTCCCATGGCCAGCCCTTTCCCACAACTCCAGCAGACTCCATAGGCCAAGGTACAGTCAACACCAGTCCTAAGACTAGCACCGCCTTGCTTGGGCTCCATATTCTCGCCTACAACTTTGAAAGAAGACTTCAGCTACACTGGAAGCCAGGCTGGACCTAGGGACACAGGCCCAAAAAACCCAAGTGGAGGCTCACTACTGTACCTGAAGACTCTCCAGTCATCAGAACACTTAGCCAATTAGCCAGAAGGCAAGAGATGAAATAGAAAACAAAGGAACAAAACACCCATCCAACAAACACAAATGCAGGAATCAACATCTAGACCTATAATCACCCCAAATTCAGATGCCTATACTCCAGTATAAGAACACAATCAATAACAGAAAGGGTAATATGCCACCACCAGAACCCAGATAGCTTGCAACAGCAAGACCTGAACATTCCATTGCACCTGAAACACAAGAAAACAACTGTAAAAATAACTTACTGAAGATGTTAGAGGTCCTTAAAGATAAAATGAAAAACTGGCTTAAAGAAATAGAGGAAAAGACAAATAAAATAATTGGAGGAAATCAATAAATCTCTTAAACAGTGTTAAGAAAACCAAGGAAAAAAACTATCAGTTAACAGAAACAAATGACATTGTTCCAGACCTGAAAATGGAAACAGAAACAATAAAGAAAATACAAACTAAGGGAATTCTGGAAATGGAAAATCTGGTAAAGCGAACAGGAACTAGAGATGCAAGCATCGCTAACAGAATATAAGAGATGGAAGAGAGAATCTGAGATGTTAAAGATACAATAGAGGGAATAGATTCATTGGTCAAAGAAAATATTTAATCTAAAAATGTCAGGAACACCATGAGAAGACCAAGTTTAAGAGTAATAGGAGTGGAAAAGGGAGAAGAATCCCTCCTCAAAAGCCCAGAAAATATAATCAGCAAAATCATAGAAGAAAATGTTTCCAACCCAAGAATGAAATACCTATAAAGGTACAAGAGGATTACAGAACACCAAACAAACTTGTTGTTAGTATCTTAGATGAGTCTTTAATTAAAAAAAAAATACCCAAAGCCAGATATCAGGGTGAAAGCTGAAAGATCAGAGAAGCAGAGCAGTCAGCCACTAGTTCTTACCTCTACGAAATCCTCAGCCTAAAGAGAGTGAGTTCCTGTTTCCTTACACCTTATATACCTTTCTCTGCCCTGCCATATTACTTCCTGGGATTAAAGGCATGTGTGCTTCCCAAGCAAAGGCATGAGATTTCAAGTCCTGAGATTAAAGGTGTGTGCCACCACTGCCTGACCTCTCTGTCTAATCTAGTGGCTGGCTCTGTCCTCTGATCCTCAGGCAAGTTTATTAGGGTACACAATATATCACCTCATTTCCCCTTTTTGTCTAAAATAATAAAAGGTTATAACTAATACAAAAAACTATATACAATAAGTACAGGAAGTATATACAATATATACAGTCAAGAATTACATTAACAATGTCCAGTCCATTAACATTTGACAGTCTAGCACTTGCTCAAACACTATCTAATGCATCTTGTCCTTATCCCTGAGCTCCATTGTAAATGAGGAAAGCCATGTGGAATGAGAGAAAAGCCTTTGCACACCATCCTCCCAACTGTGCACCAGTGTTAGAGTGTGAGGGTTCAGGAAACTCACAGTTTAGATGGGCCATCTCCAATCCATTGCCATTTCCTTGTCCTTGTGTCATATGATAACCCAATCCAGTAATTATCTGTAGTAAGCTGGGACTTTAGGAACTTCTGTAAGGGAAAAAAAACACATCTGATGATAAAATTTCCCACTGTTTGGTGAGAAAAAAAAAACAAGCATAACAACTCCCAGCTACTCTTATGTCAGTTTTCTGCTGTCCTGTCCTCTAGCACTTCAGTCCCTCCAAGTTCATTTTTAAAGTGATTTCCCATTAGTAGCTCATGTATGTAAAAACCAATGTCAGTTTCACAAGTTATTTAAAATGAAAACAGCAAGTGTCTAGAGATAATAGGTTTATGAAATGATTTGTGTCTGTGTTTCTTAGACCAAGTCTCACTGTATAACCAAGGCTGACCCAGAACTCACAATACTACTGCTTGTGGCTCCTAAAAACCAGCACACTGCATACATGGTTCATTAAATAACTTCTGACACTCTATGAAATTATTCAAATGTGCATTCCCAAAGACCACAGAGGCATGTGGGAAGTGCTCATATGGTAAGTAATGCCCTGTCTTCATAGCAAATTCATTAAGAGGAAAAGTACTGTGTGAAAAGCCGTGCATTAAGTTTCATGCTCCAGAGAGGAAGATGTTCTTAAGTTCAGACCTGGAGGTGACAGAAATTGAGGAGGAAAGGGACAGATATTTGGAAAACTTTAGTGTCTTACATGTGGCATCCAAGTGGTATGATATCTAATTACATTCCTGAATATAGTTTAAAATATGGATTTAAATTATTTATGCTTATATTATCAAAAGGAAATTTACATTATTACTTGACCTTAAAAATTCTTTCATGTTATAACTTTATATACATGTATTGAATTGGTGTATAAATTTAGTACCATGTTCTAAAGGACAAAGGTTTCAAGCTAATGGATCAACCATTTCTCTAGAAAAATATAGTCTCCATATTAAAAGAGATTTTGTTAGTAATAATTTAAACAGAAAATGTCAGCACCTTGACACCTTTGTTAACTTTTAACTACTCATTTCTAAAAATAGACATTTTTTTTAAAAAAAAAAACATAAAAATAGTATGAAGTAAAGATTATGGAGAGTTTCACTGACAATCACATTGAAGTTAGCTGGTAAAACTACTTAATTCTATGGATCTCATGTATTTCCATTTTTCAAACTGGCCCAGAGGTCAGTTAATTTCTCTATTGTTTTCCAATTACTCATCTCAGGCAATCTCACTTGTGGGTTCCAAAGAGCAAACCCTAGACAGTGGCCTCTCTGGGTGTAGCTGGCACTCTATGGAGATACATAACTGTCGGTCACAGGATGTGCTGTACTAAAGGGTTAAATTTATTCAGTGAAACATGCTTCTCTGAGGGACTCTCTTGCAGACTCCTGAGAAAGGGAGGAGCCTGCAAAGACACAACTCTCTTTAGTAACCAGTGTCCTCATAACAGACCCTGTGTCCTGACACTAAGCTGGGAGCAGGAAGGAGTAGCCTAGGAGACTCTTACTGCACAGTTTTTGCTCACATTACAGGCAAACTATGTACAACACTTAGAGGTCTCTCTTTCAGTAAACCTGCCTGGGCTCAGTATCTCACTGTCAAGGGTTAAAGAAGGAGTCTGAGAATAAAGAAGCATGTAAGAGTCTATAGTACCAGTTCATCATCATCATCTATCCTCAAAAGTGATAAGCTGCAGTCCCGGCAGGTCTGTTCACATCCACTCCAGCGTTTATTGTTCATGATGAAATAATAACATTTTATGCCACAGCAGAACCAGTGCCCTTCAACACGTTTGCCTACAACGGAGAAGGTAGATGGTGAAAATTCTTATTTTCTAATATTCTGTTATTAGAGCACTGTTTCAATTAAGCATCAATAACTAAGTAAAATTTCAGAGCTCTAAGAAATTGAAATTCTAGAATGTTGAGAGATCCATGTACACCCATGTTGTTACTTGTTTTGGGCTCTTTGGGGGGGGTGACTGCCACCCAGTTCCCAAATAAATTCACACATGGAGTCTTATTACTTATGAATGGCCAGCCTTAGCTTGACTTAATTTCTAGCCAGCTTTCCTTAACTTAATTATCTATCTACCTTTTGCCTCTGGGCTTTTCCCATTCTCTTACTTATGATGATATTTTAATTGTACTGAAATGTGATTTTATTTGTATGTTAATAAATAAAGTTGCATGGGGGTCAGAGTTAATAGCAAGTCATAGCAGAAACTGGGTGGTGGTGGTGGTGGTGGTGGTGGTGGTGGTGGTGGTGCACACCTTTAATCCCAGCTCTTGGGAGGCAGAGCTAGGCGGATCTCTGTGTGTTCAAGGATACAGCCAGCATGGAGACACACGCCTTTAACCTCAGTACCAACCATAGAAGACCTAGAGGTCTGTACAGACAGGCAGTGACGAGGAGGTCATGTGGTTGGGTTTACAACCAATGAGAAGGCAGAATAGAAAGTCTATAAAAAAAGACAAACAGACTGGAAGAAGATCTCTTGCTGAGGAAGATAGCAGCGGCAGTGAAGGGTAAGGTTTTTAGCTCTTAGCTATCGCTCTGACCTCTTGGGCTTTCATCTTTGCATTGGCTCTGTGTTTCTCATTTAATAAGACGGTTACATCTACACTTACTTCTGTAAATCTTACTCTTACTCTGTGACTTGCTGGTTGTGGAGCTGGGTGGTTGACCCCCGATGTCCTCTCCTTCTC
The DNA here is from genome assembly GCA_902168415.1 of Peromyscus melanophrys. Lineage (NCBI taxonomy): Eukaryota > Metazoa > Chordata > Mammalia > Rodentia > Cricetidae > Peromyscus > Peromyscus melanophrys. The sequence continues at coordinate 18,239 of CABHPR010040319.1, forward strand.
TGACTCCTTCTCGATCTCCCTTCCCAGATTTCTCCCTCTATATATTCTCTCTGCCTGCCAGCTCCGCCTATCCTTTCCCCTTCCTTGCTATTGGCCAGTTCTTTATTAGATCATCAGGTGTTTTAGACAGGCACAGTAACACAGCTTCACAGAGTTAAACTAATGCAACATAAATAAAAGTAACACACCTTAAAATAATATTCTACAATACACCCATGCTCTATGCAGTGTTGTTTATAAGAGTGGATATATAGAAACACCTGATGTGTCCATTGTGAACATCAGTAGAAATAATGTAGCACATGCACCATTTTGAAGCTCCAAAATGTGCTGTGGGGAGCTACACCATGGTCACAAACAGGCCAACTCTCTCATACCACAGCAGAAGGAAAAGACACACACACACAATTATTTTTATGACTGAAACCTTATAAATGCTCTGAGTCCATTTCAGGCTAAGAATTTGGTAAATACACTTATTGGAAACTTCCATGTTCTGTCAGCAACAAAGTTGGAGACTCAAATTTGCCCACAGACAAAAAGAACCTGAATTGTTAGCTATGCTGACTTACGATTACATCCCCTTGAAACAGTTGAAGCCAGAACAGCCACTTACTTCTAGAATCTACAAGATTCACCTAATTCAAACAGGGATTTCTGGGGGTCCAGGCCCCTCCATGAGATAAGGAAACCCCAAGCCATTAACCCACAGATGACCAGCACTGTAAGCTGATAATTAGACTTCAAATCTTCTAGAGAAGAAACAATATAGAATAGTGCAATTCTTTACTCAAGATCCCCTCCTTACCTGTTCTCTGTACACAATCTAAAACAACTTTAGTGTCCCCGTGGCATTTGTTCTGCTCTCTGTTGAGAGAGTCCAGATAGTCTTTGAGGTCATCATACTCTTTAGACTTATTTCTCAACATTTCTTCCCTTAAGTAGCTGTCATTTTGCATGGTGCTGTACTTTTGATGGAGATTATTTAGAGTTCTCTGCAATTCATGTTTTTCTTGACTATACTGAAAAACTAAAATTAGCAGCAGATATAACACGGAAAATGCATATAAGAAGTATATGTTGAAATTTAAGGTAACAGAGAAAGCCCATGTTAACAACCAACAAATATCATTACTTAAACTGGTACTTTGACATTTTAAAACCTTAATTAACTCACTACAGGAATGGAAACACAAATTTCTCTCTATCAGGGTAACGTTAATGTAAAGTAAACAATACAGTTGAATAAAATTATGGTGGATGTACCACACCTTCCAATTGCTTAATTTTTCACAGCATAAAACTTTCAAATAAATACGTAAGGAAAATATTCAGTGAATACTTAACACAGCATGAAAATGTGAACTAAGAAACATTAAGAAATGGCACAATTCTCATTGGACCAGAGGCTATCCACATACGTAGCCATGTCTTAGCACAGCCTGGGAGTGATTTCCTCTAAACATGTGAAGGAATCCAATAAAGCTTAAGCTTTAATGTCTCTTTACAGATGAAGTCTTTTCACTTAACCATGTCCTTAATATCCACCAAGGAAAATGAAAAGAACATCATCATTTCTTTTGCACAGCTGTGTCTCATAGAATATTTACATGCTATTCACAATCACTTAAGCTCAGAAAGCAGACTACCATCAAGTCCTCACAAGGGATAATACAAAGAATGAGACAGAACAAGGCAGCTTCCTACAGCCCCAGAGTTAATAGAATAGGTATATATGAGACTAGGACACTGTAGTGTGTCAAACAACAAAATAAAACAAAAAACAAAAACATAGTCCTGAGCTATCTGGCACATCCCCTGATTATAGACAGTACAATGAACAGAGTGTATTATCTGCATAATTTGTGTCTAAAGTTATTACTTAGGCAGAAAGGCAAAGAAGATGTATACCATTTACTCACTGTGTGTCACCAACACTGCAATTGTCACCAGCAGAATGGAACAAAGGACTCCCAGAGGTATTGCAATGAGGTGCCAAGGGACTGAACACTCTTAATCAAAACAAACAAACAAACAAAAAGCAAAGCAAGAAAATAATCACCATGAAAAGAGCACATCCCAATACTGGTTATAATTTTGTGTAGCATGGAAATGAGGGAATATTGGTCTCTAACAGTTTTACAGATGTCCATCATACAAGCTGACTGAACATGTCCTTTCAAAATTTGTAGATTTCTACCTAAAATGCACCCACTGTAGAAATCCTACATGTGTGACGCTTCACAGGATTACAAACTTTTTTTAACCTTTGGCCTTACATTCTCAATCCTCCTGATTCAGCCTAAAAGTAGGCTTATGACAGGCACCTACCCTTTCACCCAGTTCTACAGGATCAAAAGTGCATCCTTCAGAAAGCACTGGAGGCACAGACACAGGTCAAGTAGAAGACCCAAAACCAGAGCATTCAGGCGATCAAGGGAGAGTAACTGAGGATAAGGAGGAAGGGAAGAGGGATGGATATTCTTGAGAAATATAGGGAACCGTGGCTATTCTGGAGCTGACTTGTATACATGCCCATCCATTCTGGGGCCTAGAAGTCAACTCTCTTTTTTCCATAAGTTCCATTTTTTCTAGACTACACTAAACATCTTTGTGTGTCTGAGGTATTGGAAATCTGAAAGCCAAGCCTCTGATTATCACTGTGTCAAAGAAGTTAAAGTTCTCAGCTTGGAGTTCAGCTGATACAGTTCATTCAGAGAAAACAGAAAAAGAGAATAGAAAAGTGAGATTTCTTCTTTTTTGTTAATAAACTTAATTACTCTTTGACATTTCTGCAAATGCATAATGTGGTTTAGTCATCCCCATCCCCACTACCCTCTGTCATCTCCTCTCTTCCTCTGCAGCTTCTTCCCAGGAAGAGACTTCCTCATCTGATGAACTACTTTTGCTGTTTTGTTGCATTAGATGATGGGAATATTCAAGACAATTAAAACACCTGCTAAAGTGAAAGTATTGTTTCTAATGCGTACTTTGCATTTCTTTAAGATTTCATTTCTTTGGGACATGTGGTGTTTCTTTAGATTCTAGATTTCCACTTTTAAACATTTCATAATTCTTCTTGAGTAGACTAAATAATAAAAACCTCCTAATGGTTTTTCAAATTTGACATAAAGTATTCATTTCTCATTTGTCAATTTTCAAGAAATTCTTTCTCATAGACTTCTATTGTTCTCTTCTACCCATCTGGCTTTCACTGTTACCAGCTAACAGTTAGAAATAGAGTTATTGTTTTCTTTTCCTTTTTTGTACATTTAAAAATTGATTACTTAATTTTTAAACTTATTTTTGAACAGTTTGTACATTATTACTCTCCCACTCATACTCACTTATCTCCTTCACATCCCTGTGTACCACAAAGCCCAGCTAAAACAGAAGGTTATAGTTTTCAATAGAAAGCAGTAGGATATTGTTTTCAGATGTTAAAAGTTAAAATGCATAAAAAACAAGTGAATTTAGACACTTAAAACACTTACCCCTGGGGCCAGCTTCTCTGGGCCCTTGAGTCTCATCAGACCTTCCTCCATTCTGCAACTCTGAAGAAGACTTATGAAATCTCACAGTTGCATAAGTGATCTCCTTGTCACTCATCTTAGGAGTAAATGAAGTGTGTTCTCTGTTAAAATCAACCTTGGGTAATATTCAAAGAAAAAGTTAAAATGTCCACCTTTAGGAAGGTACCTGGCTCTGATGCTGCAGTGGGGAAAGAAGGCAAGGGGGGCAGATAAACTCCCTTAATGATCCAAACACCCCAAATCACATGGACTGACTCTGATTTCCACTAGACGTGAGAAGTCTTTGAAGATTTCTGTCATTTATACCTCTAATGGTCACAGCAATTGTTATAAGGAAGTATATAAATAATTTAAAATATAGTAGTAAGTCATTGCAATATTGAAAAAGCCTGTTTATTCAAAATATTCCAAATATATAAAATTGTTAGGCAAAATTGCTGCCACCATAAATCATTGAAACACCTTTAAACTACCAATTCAAATAACAAAAGTTCAAAGATTTCTGAATAAATAAAAATCTTGTTTTAAAATTATTCATTTTGATAGACACATGAATATAAAAATGTTCTTGTAGTCTTTTCAATTATATATGTCTATCCAGGTTTCCCATATACAATATCAAAAGAACATTTGAATGTTAATATAGGAGATGATTAAAATTGTGAACTCTAAGACATATACATATTTCTTGGGTTAAACCCAAACACCTGAGATGTCCAAACTCTCCATCCAGCCACAGCCTATACATTCTTCTCCATGGTCAGGCCTGGTAAATGGATGCAACTTGAAAAGATCCTACAGTGTGGGACAATCCACACCCAGAAAGACAACAGCCACATGTTCTCTTGCATCTGAGGTTCCTGGCTCCAAGTCCTCAGACATGCTACAGAACCTGGCGTAACTGCAGCAACCAGGAAAGTAGAAAGGGGTATTACAAGGGTGGGGGATGGGAACAATAGAGGGGGCATAGCAGGATACCACCTGAAGTTTAATCTCAAATTATTTCATGTCAACGATCACTTCACATATTATTTTCTAGTATATGATATTGCCAGTGGAACCTATATGAAAATTAATTTTTTCACTGATCAGTCATTGGTTAATGCCAATAAAAGACCAAATCTGATAATATACATAAATATATTATTCAATAGTAAATATTTGTAACTCACCTTGCCTCTTACATTGATAACTGAGATTGTGGCCAACAGACAATATGAAAAACAAACAGTACATGGACTGATTCTTCTCTAGAGTTTTAATTTTATGAAGATTTCTGGAATTATTCATATTTTCCCTAATTTTTTAAGAAAAAGGAAGCGTTCCATTAGAGAATGTGTTTCTTAGATTATTACTGAACTTAGGGTAGTGTCTGTACCACAGTGCATATGTGCCTGGAGGAAAACTCTACTGAGTGAGGTGAGTCCTCTCATTCCACCTTTATGTGGGTTTCAGGGATAAAACTCAGATGGTCAGTCAGGCTTGTGTAGCAAGAATCTTTACACACCAAGCCATCTTACCTGGCTCCTATGACTTCTTTAAGATGAATTATATATAAACATTTGACTCAGTTAAAGAGTAATGAACTTCATAGAACACTCTTCCTTACTTTCTTAGCACACAGCAGAAGTCACAACACAATCAGAACGAAAAGAAACGATGCCAAACTCCAGTTTTCTCATGCTGCCAGAGTCAATCAGATCTAACAGAACCAACAGGGCTTCCCCAGTAATTCCACTCTCACCTCACACCATCTGAAATTCTCTGGAGTATATATAATCATGTGATAGAAAAATAATAAAAGCAGTTGTTACCTGTGCCTCTTCCAGGAATCGATTTTGGTGGAGAGAATTGATCCTCAATTGGGAGACAAATTGGCGTTCCTTGGTTTATATCCTTCAGAGGCTCCGAGAGAAAAGGCAGAACTGAGTCGCCTCTTGAGTGATACTCAAGTTCATGATTTTCTGCCCCTCCTCTTGACCAAAGTGAAAAGAGGAAATTGCATGACGAAAGCAAATTCTGACAGCAAAAGAAAAAACCAACACACCATGCCAGATGCTGCAAATCATGTCCATAATGGATATTTGAAGACTGAGAAGACAGCACATCTACAGAGAATGTAAAATCAGTGTTCTTAGCAAAACCGCTAACAAAAAGAGGAGCTGACGTTCCTCTGCTCCTAGTTTTTAATAAACTGTTGGAAATTTTCTCTTAAGCTACTATTTGAAAAAAAATTCTTGTTTTTGAATTATGCTTATTACAGCTAAATGTGTTTTAGGATACTTTGAAGGGCTCACATTTCCACTGTGAAACTGTTGGTATTAACTTTTAGCTTTTTATTCATAGATAATGTTTACTCGTAACACTGATGTAATTTCATACATAGTGGTCTTACTGCTGACATTTTAATGTTGCTGGGATATCAAATCTAATACTGAGCATGCTCAGTAAATACCCTAGCATTGAGCTCCACATTCAGACTTTGTTTTCTGTTTGGTTTTGTTTGAAATTTTCAGTTGTTTGGGGTTTTGTTTGTTTGTTTGTTTGTTTGTTTGTTTTGAGACAGTTGTTGTATCATACTTACTGTGTAGCCCAAACTGGCCTCAAATTCACAGTCCTCTTGACTCAGGCTCTTCAGTGCTGAGATTACAGCTGTATACTACCACACCAATTTACATAATTGTTTCAGTTAGGATGTTTCTAATTCTTTTGTAATAAATAATAAGCATTTTTTTAATTTATAAATATTGATCTACAAAATTTTTAAAGTCATATATAATTATTAATTGCTTCTATACAGCGAAAATGAATTATGCTAATTAGGTAACTGCTCTATGTTGACATTTAAGTTGTTTATACTATTTTGTTCTTAGTTTAAAAACTACATGTGATATACTTTAGAACATACTTAGAAAGACACTTTATGCATGAAGTCATGGGATTAAAGGAGATACACATTTAAGGAACTCTAATATAAATTATCACAAGCCCTCTAGTTAATTTATAGTCTACCAGTTGGATGTGAATACATTCACAATTAATTTTTTTTAGAGATGAGATAAGGTGAATTTTTCTTCTGTGTGAGTTTTACCCATAGGTTTGTGAATGAGAATTCCTAGAATGAAGTTGTGTCTTCAAAGAATGATTTACTTGTTAAAACTACAGTGCTGTAAGCTGGGCAGCGGTGGTGGCACATGCCTTTAATCCCAGCACTCAGGAGACAGAAGCAGGCTGATTTCTAAGATTTCAAGGCCACCCTGGTCTACAAATCAATTTCTAAGACACCCAGAGCTGTTACACAGAGAAACTGTCTTGAAAAAACCAAAACCAAAATAAACAAACAAAAAAACTACAGTGATGTGGAGAAATTAGAATGTTGTAAATTCCGAGACTAATTACATTACCACAGAATAGCTTTAACCTTCTAAATAGCCATTGCTAGAATCTATTAACTTAGCAGATCACTGAGTTCCATCAAGATGAAAGCTAAAAATGTCAGCTGATGACCTACAGAAAAGCTTCCCCCATCTTGCTTTAATCACCTCTCTGATGTACCCAACAGTATTTATGTTGTTTACCTTGATTTATAACATTCTCAGTTTTGTAAAATTACAAAACGTTATGAAACTGCTTCCAAGTTGGAACTCGGAACCATGGTCACTAAACATGGCCCCAGAATAAACTATCTGTTATTCCCTTTAAGGTAGAGGTTCTCAACCTCCCTAATGCTGCAACTCTTTAATACAATTCCTTATGTTGTGGTGACTCCCAACCATACAATTCTTTCATTGTGACTTCCTAACTGTAATTTTGCTATTGTTATGAATCATAATGTAAATATCTGATATGCAGGATATCTGATGGTCCCTTTGAAAGGGTTGTTTGACCCTTAAAGAGGTCAAGACCCACAGGTTGAGAACCACTGCTTTAAGGCGAAAACTGTTTTTTACAACAGGTCTTCATTCAAAACTCTTGCTATGCAGATTGCCAGTGAAGCCTCACATTCTAACACAAGCTGAAGACTTTAGAAACTTCATTGAGACTGGGGGTATGATTCAGAGATGACCCCAAGCACCACAATAGAATAATAATAATATTATTAGAGGAAGGAAGGGAAGGAAGACTATTTGATTTCTGTAGTCTGTTGCCATGAGCTAACTCTTGCCAGAATCTTTCACTAAACTT
>CABHPR010040329.1:0-14436 GCA_902168415.1 Peromyscus melanophrys
AAAAAAAAAAAAAAAAAAAAAAAAAAAAAAAAAAAAAAACTTCTGCAATCATGTGGCACTATAAACTCCAAGGTAGTCTGTGATATGAATTCTCAGAGAAGATACTTCTCTTAGCATGGAAAATCAGACACAATCCATCACACTGGAGGTTCACTGGAGGTTGTAAGACAGTTGACTTAACTTTGTTCCGTATTCCTGCGAGTTAGGAAGACAGCTCTCATACTGTAACCCTAACTCAAGCAGCAGTTCTACACTTAAGCGCTCCATGACTACATGGAGGATTCTATGTTACCTCCAACCTCTCCTCCCCTGAGCATTTGCTTGCCTCAATTCACTATTCGTGACCATGTATCTATCACCAGAGTCCATACCTTCTACCTCAAAGTGTGTCATTCTTTCCTAGGGATGATTAGAGTAATAATAAAAAAGTAACATTTGTTTTTTCTGAGCCTGACTTATTACACTGAAAGTCCCACAGTTCTATATATTTCTGAAAACATCATTATTTCATTCCAGTTTACCTCTGAGTAAAGTCCCATGCAGATTTGTATGCACACTGAATTTTTCCTACTTGTTCATCATTGAAGAATAACTCTGCTGATTCCAATGGAAAGTCTAGGTTTAGATTTGAGGAACCTACAAACTAGTTTCTATAGTGGATGAACCAATTTACTGGTTGAACCACAACAGGCATAGGATTAATATCTAAAATCTATAGGAACCTACAAAAGTTAAATTTAAGAATCCCCTCATACAAGAAATGTTTTAATGAACTGAATAGACAGTCCTTATGACAAGAAACACAATTAGCAATTAATCTTTGAAAGGATGGTTCATTTCCTTAACTAACAGACTTTTAAGTTATACTGGTTTGAGATTCCATTTCACCCTAGTCAGACTATCATCAAAAACACAAACAGCAAATGCTGGTGACAATGTGGAAAAAGCAGAAAGTTTACAGTGCTTCGAGTCCTTACTGACTTAAATGGTATCCTGGTAACCATATGTGAATCCCTCCTCTGCAAGTCTGGAACTTGGAAAGTTGGAAACAAACTTGCTGATTGCAAAGGCCTAGATTTTTTTTTTAATCCTGACTTCTTTCCAATTCTTCCCTTAGTCCCCTTGGTTCCTGAGACACCTCTAAATAGGTTTTTGTTGGTGGTTTTAATCCACTTTAGAAACTATTTCTCATGTTCAAGAGATTATAATGATGAATGAAGTCAATAGTCAGAATTGAATGGTGACTGCCTGATGAGAGGGATGATGTACCCCTCTCCCTCAGCTACTTTGGCCTGTGATGCATACTTTCAAATCTGCATCATAACAGTTTCCATCACCTCCTAAGTCAACATGAGCTTCAAATTTTCTAATTTGTGTTTTGCATCTATTTTCTAGTGCCATTTTGCTCACATTCTGTAACGAGTTACAGGAGGCTCAGTCTTCTGTATTCAAAATCAAATACTCAGCATGTGTAGTTACTGATCAAAGCGTAGGTAAGCAAGGGATTTATTAATTATACTTTATGTGAATATTTATTTTTATACCACAGTTAGACCAACATACATATCCCTTAAATATTACATGTAAACGTAATTTCTGTATAACGATTTGTAGTTGCGAATGGAAAGTAGAACAATGCTCACAGATATCCCATATTGCCAGCTTTAATATTCCGTAAATCAAATCACAACTTCTATGTTTATTAGCAGTAATAGTGGCGGCAATATTTTAATTAAATATGTATAATCATGAAAAAGAATGGCTTTGAATGAAAAGTCCCATGTCCATCAAGCTTGCATTACTGATACATTTAATCCTGATGAGATTTCTCAGTAGACTTTAAATCTCTTCTACATCTGTCATGAACTAAAAGTTAAAGTTGATTATTCAAATATGTAACCTGGAAAGAAAAAAATGAGAGGAATTCCTGTTTACTTTATAATCAATGGAACACAATACAGCATTTAGCAACAAGATGCTAGAAAGAGTATCCACATGGCATCACAATTTATTGTCTCATTCAGGTCAAAAGAATAATACATGTAATTTCCTCTAAAATTCACTATTACAAGTCACTGATGAACGTGTAAATGGCCTTGTTAACGCTAATAACAACCATTTTGAAATTTTCTGCTGTGGCAGAAAATTATATTTTAAATATCATTTATGTAGCCATGATATTTCTTTATTATTATTATTATTATTATTATTATTATTATTATTATTATTACACAACGAGGGTCTCAACCTCTTTCTCATCATACCCACACCTGATCAACCCCAATGTACTGAAGCTATATTATTGTATGAATGTGTATTCTTAGAGAAGGATGAAAGAGCAAACAATCAATGTTCTTTGGATTAATGTTTTATATATGCTATGGAGAAAATGTTAAATATACGCAGCAAGCAAATATCTCAAAATTTCTGACTTCATTATAATGACTCTCAAAATAGGTAAGCTGAAATGTAATTATAATTTTCTTTTTAAATAAAGCTTTACTTAAGCCTGGAAACATAACACAGAATGTATTATATGTTGTTTTCTTGCCTCCCTATGAGCTTTGGGAAGTACATTTCAGAATTTCAAGGGATATTAAGGTGGAAATTCATTTAAATGTAGTAACCATTACAATTTTTAAAGGAAAAAATAGCTCCTTCAATTTTGAATGAACTGCCTAGAAAATAGTCATCTTTAAAATATGTCTTGCACTCATTTATTCATAATGTTCTTGCTCACTGAAGCCTATAATCTATAAAAGCGACTTTGAGGTCTCAAAAATATCTAGAACATTCTCTCACATTTAATTCTTTAAACTATTTCAAAGTTACACCCATAGTAAAGTGATTATAGTTTTAATCAGCAACTAAAGATCTATGGACTCGCTCAAATTATATGGTTTCAGAGTTAAAGTTTAATTACTTCCTTCAATGGGAAACACCTGTTAGTTATTATTTTACAGCTTGATTCTTCACTAACCATGAAATTTCTTATCTAATTTATCTAAAATAGCATCCACTTTATAGGTAAATTTATAAAGATACCCCAGTATATGCTTTCATTCTGAAATTTGTCTTCTGTAAGGAAGAAAATGCCACACTGTATACATAAGAACAGAGAAATTCAAACATACATATAATCAATGTGTTGATGAGTATCTGACAAATCTGAGATACTGCAATCAATAAATCTTTTATATTTTCTATAAATTAATTCATATATGCTCAGGTAGAGGTAAATTTTTATTTTCTAGCATTTCTCAATCTCTGTTGTGTAAACTTGGACTATGCTATATACAATTTATAGTCATTTGTGCAAACAACTTAAGACAATTTTAATGTTGATAGAGTCAATTCAGTTTTGTTCAATAGCTGCTCTAGCAATTATATAATAAAACATATTCATTTAAAATGTATGTATTTTATGTTATAAGATGTTTTCCTTATGTGTATTATGTTCAACAAATACATTCCTGGTGTATTAGGAGTCTAGAAGAAGGTGTTGGATCCCCCATGACAGGAATTATTGATGTTTTTGAACCATCATGTGGTGCTGAGAACTGAACCTGGGTCCTCTGGAAGAGCAATCAGGTCGCTTAATCATTGTGCCATCTCTTGTTAATATCTTTAGCAATTTTATAAAATAGCAGTTATAGAAGAGTTGTGCTGGGGAAAAGGTGTGAGAAACAATGATCTTGAAATGAAACACAGCTAGCATAGAGTGCATGGAAATTTGTGAGAAAACAGAAAGTTATACTAATACTTTAGTAGCCATAGAGCATTCTTATAACATCATGATTCTTTTCTAAAATTGTCCCAATCTTGCATTCTTACATCTATTTAAAATGATTTTAATCTCATGTCCTTACAGCTATTTTCAAGCACTTTCCCAGTTAAAGTCCAGGATTACCAATTAATTACTCTGAAACTTTTCATACCATTACACCCACTGTAGACCATCAAATTAAAAAAAATAATCTATGTGTTTATAAAGACACAGAAGAAGAACCAGTCTTTTGGCTCACTGCTCCCATGTGACCTTTTGTGAGATTGTGCCCAGTGCAATAAATGTGGAGTAATAAAATACAGAAACCCTGAAAAGAAATAGAAAAGTGATACCTTGTAAATGTTTATGAAAATGTATACACTTTTACAAAAACAGCTAGAAATCATAAGTAGATCATTTAAATAATAAAGAATTGAAGCTGTATATATAATCAATTACATATTTACATACCCTAGTGGTGAAAATTTAAATTAATTTTTAAATATTCTAAAATAACATCAGAAACATGAACTTTTAAAACATGAATAAAACATATACCCACATGCTTAGTTGCAATGAAATACACTTAAACTAAGACCAAGGAATACCCAAGAGAAATCAATGCTTTGAAATGCTTCTACATCCATTAATCTAAATTTCATATTGGATTTTCCTGAGGATAATCAAAAGCAGCACTATCATATCTAGATGTTACTTTGATGATTATACAATGTTTATGTAAATATTCAATAATTAGAATGACTAAAATGAACTTGGAAAAGAAGAGTTGGATGACCTGTACTGCAGGATTGTACTTTTAGTAAGTAATTATAATAATAAACAGAATATAGAATCAAATATTGGACATAGAAGCATACTAGTGAGATTTGGGACATGATACATCATGTTTGTTAATTTCTCACTCACAGGGATGACAAAGTATTGAAGTGAAAAATGGCAAGTGTTTTTCAATGATCATGACTGATTCACAAGAAATAAATAAGGTGGGAAATGGATTCATAACTGTGTTGTATGAAAGTTAGTGCATAATGGATAAAATAGGTATCTAACAATAATGGAAGTTACTTAACATTTCAACTAATACACTGAGAAAAATCCACCTGACTATATAGACATGAAAACCCATTCATAATTTCCAATATTTGTCATTGAAAGTACTAAAAATCCAAATTTAAAAAAGATTTTCAATTTGATAAATTATACGCAGATGTTACCTGAGGTAGGTAATAGTGTCAAAAGCTATAAAATTTCTGCAAGAAATTATTGCAAAATATTTTTATGTGAGTAGAGAGTTATTAAACTACTATGACTGAAAAAATATTTCAGAGTACCTTGATTCTATTGTTAAACATCAATTTTATGATTTCTCTTTTTTCTTTTTTTAAATTTTAAAAATTGCCAGATGTAATGGTGTCCGGCTGTAGTTTCATCAGTCAAAGATGGGAAAATAAAAATTAAAAGGATGAGAATATCATACAATGTCTTTTAAAATATCTTAATTCAAAGGCTCCAATTTGGTCATTTTTTTGTTATTATTGTTTGAGATGTTTTAACAGGATCTCATATATCCCAGGCTGTTCTCTAACTCACTGCATAGTCCAGTATGACTAAGTTCCAGGTATAGCCATTTTCCCCAAGACTCAGAACAATGTTTCATGCAAATGCTTTCTTTTCTGTCCATGTCTTGAAACTTCCAAATTTCTGAGGAACCCTGAAAAATAATCCACTAAATTCTTGAAACTCTGGCTGCAACTACATTATGAAGATAAATCAAGGAAGAACATTATATTCTACATTCTACATGGGATACAGACAAAGCCTGGAATTTTCAAAAAGATTCTCCTATCTCAGGATGCTGGGCTCTGAACACATTTTGTCATTTAAGGATGGCATGTAAGTTGCATCTGTGGGAATGCTTTCCTGCATATAGTTAATAGCCTGAAGTTGTTCAAGTATAGTCGTGAAAAGACATCCTTCCCTAGCCTCATTCTCAGTGAGAAAACATTCATTCTCAGTATGAGTAAGACATAATCTGTACTTTTTCCATAAGTTTTCAACCACTCTGAGAAGGTCCCAATAAACTTCCAGTCCCAAACACAACTAAGTATACATACCATGAATGGTTGTTGGGGATTGTAAAATTTATTCCATTCATAAATTCATGATTTCTCTTTGGCTTATAGATATGAAAAGATGCATTTATTGATTTTGAAATGGTATGCCAACCCTGAAAGTGTACTATATGTCTTCTTGGATGTTATTGCTTAATACTTTTGAACATTGTTAAATAATTCTTTAATAATTCTTGCTGAGTATGTTCCGGTCTATGTTCCTGGGGGAATAAAACTGACAGAGACACCAGAATAAATGAGTAACAAAGGCAGAGAGCTTAAAGTGTTAACAAAAAAAGAGATGCAAGATATTAAAAACACTGATACAAATGGAGAATTCTCTGATGGGCTCATCATCAGAGAGATCATCAAAGAGGCTCAGGATATGTCAATGGTAATTTTCATTTTGTGGTCTGATGATTCTAACATCTGCATGATGTCTGAGGCTGAATCTGATGCTTGTTCTATCCCTGTAGACAAGATGTTTTTCCCTATGATTCAGACTGCTTGTCATTTTATATGAGAAGTTACTAGAATATAACCATTAAAACAAAACGAAATAATCAAGGCCTCAGTGGAAGATTTATGCTAATCTGCATACTTAGATTGGCTTACTTTTTTTTTAGATATCTCTTCAACAAATTTCAAATTTCTCTCTGAGTCTTTATCAAATAACTCCTTCATACCTCCTTAAAAACCCTTCTTTGGACAATGTCTTATAGCTATTTTAGCTATGATACACAAGGCACTGTACCTTTTATTATAACGAAATGTTGGGAGGAGAGGCCTTTCATAATTTTATGAGTGAATCCTGGTCTAGGAGTTTGTGTGGGAACTTGGGCTGTGGCCTTCATGACTCTTTCTTCTCTGATATTATGTATGCATATAAAGTACATGTGTGAGTTGCTTATAGTAGGTGGAGAAAGCCAGAAAGTGTAGCTCCACAGCAGAGAATGTGATAGGAAACCTTCAATTAGAAATTTTCCTCTCCTTGCTCAAGTGTATACCTGGGATAATTCTTGGATCTTCATTGTAAAATATGTTCTGTTCTCTAGAGGTAAATGCCATGTCAGTCCATGATCTCCATTAGGGTTCAGCCCTCAAGAGTGGCTCACTCTCATGTTGTGCCACATTGAGCCCCAAGTAATATATCACAGTCATTTCAATTTTCCTAACAGCCTGTGACTCCAGAAATGAGTCCCTGACTGTTATTCTCTAGATTTTTGTCTTCTCTCCAGATTTAGAGGAAGTATTTGACAAATCTGAATGACACAAGAACAGACTCTGATTTCCTCTATATTTCATTCTTCAATATTACTGTCTTAACATAACTGGCATTTTGAAGATTGAGTCCAGTCATTCTACAGCATCCTCCCCAATTTACTGCTGCCAGATGCTGTCTCATACATGAGTCTGCTGCTGCTTCATGGCCTGAATTCTATGTAGCCACACTGATTTTCTCACATTATCCTGCCTATCTGTAACCTGCTTATGTCTGCCCTCCTTAGTAATGTTCACCTTGAACAAAAATCAAAGAGCCAATTGATTTCCAGTGAACTGATTATTTGTTTTTAGATTAATAAAAAAAAATGTCAATGGAGAAACACAACACAATTATGCAAATGTCATCATTACTTTCTCCTATATCTAGCACAGACTGATGAATATTTCTAAATGAAACTTTTCTATTTTTAGTGAAAATGAGGCCCTGACAACTGTGTTATTCTTTATCCAACTGGCTATCTGCATTCCACTAAAAAGAGAACTCTTTCTCCATCTTTGCCTACATAAGTATGCACCTTAAACATTACTGTTCTTAATGCTGATGCCAGCATTGCTCTGTATCTTAACAGCGAAGCTACTTCATCTTTGCTTTTGGTGTTATTTGTTTTATCTATGGAGAGCTACATTTTGTGCCATTCAAATGGATACGTATTTAAATGATCAGATAATTTGCAATAGCTACAGTGTTACTAATTAGGCTTGGTGTATGTGCTTAATCGGTGGCTTACTTCAATAATAATATCATTTATTTAAGCTCCATTTCCTTCACAGATCTCTGCTGGGAATTACATATATTTAGTGTGCATCATTGTACTACTTCCCTGCAGTTATTATAACTTACCAGAAACTGAGTATCTTAAAATACTGCAATAGTCCTCTCTAAGTATGCATTCTTCCATATTTAAGAATAAAGGAATATTGCAGAAGAGAGGGCAATAAGATTGTAAAAGTCAGAAGATCAGGGAGTTGGCTATAAGATTATATCTTCCTGTAATGTCAGAAGCTAAACCCATAAAGTTTCATCAGCATGACAATCCAAACATGATCTTAACAAGGATGGCACCAGCAAACATGCCGAACTGGACATATAAAATTCTACAAAGAACGATAGGCAACTGAGGAAAGTTGAGAGTTGAAGTGGTCTTTCCCAGATAAGAGCACACAGATTGGTTGTCCAGGGTCCAATGATCAACCATGAAAACATACACACCAGTTAAATTATACAGTCTGGGAAGGTTACATTTAAGAATGTATATGTGTATACATGCACATAAAAATATACATCATGTACACATACATATACACACAATATACATATGCATGCATGTAATAATAATGAAAAAAGAGTGAATGAATTTTAAAGAGAGCAAGGAGGGGTATGTGGGTAGACTTGGAAGGAGAAAAGGAAAGAGATAAATGTAATTATATTATAAACTCGAAAATAAAAATAAATATCCCAAACTCCAAAGTGCAAACAGGGATATGTTCTCTCCAGAACTGAAAGGCTAGGGTATGTTTTTTTGCTTCTTATTGTTTCTGAAGCATCCAAAACCCTCCAACTGAGCCTCTTTCTCTCTTAACATCTAATCCCCACTCCCAACTCATGCTCTCCCACAATGTTTCCTGCTTGGATGGCATCTGTCATGATTGAAGAAAAGATCTCATTACAAAATGTTTAACACAATCACTTCCTTGCTGTATAGTAACATACAGTTGCTGTTTCTATTAGGTCCCAATAATTAGGAAATGACTCTGTACAGAGCAGTTCTTCAACTCTAACCTTAATCCCCATTTCACATTGACATTTCTGAATTCAAATCCAATATGACCAAGAACATAGTTCATGGTCTTTCAAGATCAGTAGAAGCTGACAGCTCAAATTCTCTTCTATTCATTTTCCACTAAGTTTTGTATTAGCGTTGGTATCAGATGTTAAAAGCCCAGAAGAGTGGTAAGAAGTTCAAAGGAATTTAAACTCAAATATCACAAATGTGCTGGGTATTTTCAGTGTGTCCTCAAATGTAAGGCACAGGGCCAGATATTGTGAGAATGTTCTCAGCAGAGTTGGGAATCATAGACCATTGCTGGAGAAACAGCTACTTGTCAGCTTTAAAGACAAAACAGGTGCTCTTTATGGGAAGGATGATCTCTGTATCAAGATTATTTCCATCTTTCCTAAAGGAGGTTGGGTTGACATACAAACATGTTGGTGGGTATCATTTTTATATAATGTAAGTGGGTGTATTTCACATTGTAATGTTGTGAATATTGAGATTCCTGGCAGCAACTCTGAATGAAGCAGTCTTAAGAGATACAAACAGAACATATCCTACTTATATCAAATAAATAACACTGATGGAAAGGACTTATTTGTGAAGGGACTCTTAGCTTAGCAGGGAAAGCATGTGGAATACCGTAACCCAACACTGCTGTTTGCTGGTATAGCAGCACATATGGCGCTGTGTGTTCAAGCACCAGAGCATAAGGTGGTAGTGCATGCCCCAGGGCATTCTCCAAGACTCAAAAGGCAAAGCATGGCAACCACAGAAAGAATGCTTTTCTTTTATCTAGGAGCCAGACCAATGTACAGTAAATAATTTCCTACAGAGTTTTGTAGATAGGACATATTTTAGGACTCTACTTTATGGAGTTCAGGATGTATAAAACTAATGGGAAAATGTAAAACAAATTTCTCTTTCACTTTGAGATATTTATAGCGTACACTGCTGAAGACTAACATATTTTTGGCACAAAATTTTGCTATCATATAGAGAACAAAGAGAAGGTGCTGGTTGATGCTAAAAACATGCAAAGTGTGGGAATAAGGAAATAAGTCCTTTCCTCACCCTGTAGATCAAAATAAAAATCAGAGACAATAGCATTAAATATTTTACAATAACTTGGTACTGACAGGATATGCTAATCGCTGCAGATCTTTTGGAGAGGCAGCCTTCAGCCTTTTATTTAACAAGTAAAAAGTACACAGAAAATTATGCTAATGTTTTAATGTTATTCTCTGTTTTGTATGATTTTTAACTCCTATTGAATGCAAAATGTATAACTTCTGTTTAGGTCATTTGCAAGGTAAGATATCTGAAAACGTTGTATGTTAACTTTTAATATCATTTGCAATTTTATTTATCAAATTAACATACTTCACGTGAAATTACATACTGAGTATCTTTCAGACGACCTAATAAATCATAAGATAGCCTTCTCATGGTAATGTACCTCGATTATATGGCCTCAGTATTCTCATTATCCATTTTAACTGAAACAAAGTATGAATACATTATCATAACGTTTTATTACACTTGATTAATGCATTTCCTCACACTTCTTGTTTCTCACACAAATGTGTCTGTGCACCTCATGTGTATGTTTGAGGGAGAAATTAGAGTTTTATAATGAGAGTTAACAGATTTAAATCAGAAGTGCCTTTTAGATTTTCAAATTACATTCTGAGAAGCATTAAATTTTATGAGGTTTAGTATTGGATGAGACTCTCACTTTGCCTATAATTCTATATAAATCTTTTATGAGAAGTCAACATTAAATAATATAGATGATTATTTATGGAATGCTAAAAATGACAAAAAATAATCCAACATTAATTCACTGCACTTTAAATTATAAACTTAGCTTTTTAATAGAATTAACTGAAGACCAACCAAGTTAACTAATATAATTTATATCATAATCTTAAAAGTCTACACAAGGAATAATGAAGAGTTATGTATTATAATGCAATCATGAATCAATAAATCCTTTTCATTTTATATGCAGGCAGTAATACAGAAGTAGCAAATAGATTATTTTCATAAATGAAAAAAATAAACTCAATCAAATAAGAGAATATAATTCAAAATGACAGAATACCCATCCAAATCCAGGCATAAGCACTCAGGTGTGGTGGTATTGTGTTCCCCAAAATATTGTGTACCTTAATAAACTTATCTGGGGTCAGAGACGGAACAGCCACAATATTAAACAGAGGTTAGGCAGTGGTAGCACACGCCTTTAATCCTAGCATTCCAGAGACAGAAATCCCTCTGGATCTCTGTGAGTTCAAGGCCATATTGGAAACGGCCAGGCATGGTGACACACGCCTTTAATCCCAAAAAGCGAGCCTTTAATCCCAGGGAGTGGTGGTAGAAAGCAGAAAGGTATATAAGGCGTGAGGACCAGAAACTAGAAGCATTTGGCCTGGTTAAGCATTTGGCATGTATAGCAAGAGTCTTAGAGAGTCTTATTAATAAAATCAAACCTGAGCCAGGTATTGGGGTAAATGCTGGAAGGTCAGAGAGACAGAATAAGCCACAGCTATCTCACCTTGCCGGATCCTCAGCTGGTCTTGCTTCCTCAGACTGGAAGCTTCTATGTCCTCATATCCAAATGACTCTCAGCTGAACTGCTGCTAGAAGCCTGAATGCTTAATCAGGCCAAATGCTTCTCCAGGCCAAATGCCTACCCAGGCCAAATGCTTCTAGTTTCTGGTCCTCACGCTTTATATACCTTTCTGCTTTCTACCACCACTCCCTGGGATTAAAGGTGTGGGTCACCATGCCTGGCCATTTCCAATGTGGCCTTGAACTCACAGAGATCCAGAGGGATTTCTGTCTCTGGAATGCTAGGATTAAAGGCGTGTGCTACCACTGCCTCCTAACCTCTATGTTTAATATTGTGGCTGTTCTGTCTCTGACCCCAGATAAGTTTATTAGCATGCACCATATTTGGGGGAATACAATACCACAGGCCTAGTTAAGCATTTGGCCTAGTTAAGCTTTCAGGCTTCTAGCAGCAGTTCAGCTGATACCCATTCTGGATGAGGACTCAGAGGCCTCCAGTCTGAGGAAACAAGACCAGCTGAGGATCTGGAGAGGTGAGGTAGCTGTGGCTTATTCTGTCTCTCTGACCTTCCAGTTTTCACCCCAATACCTGGCTCAGGTTTGATTTTATTAATAAGAACCTTTTAAGATTCTGCTACACTCAGGTTTCAAATTTATAGGCAAAATTCTTTACAACAGTTTTCTCACACCCTTAGTCCTTAGGGTGCTCACAGGTTTGAGACAGAAAGCCAGGTGTCTTCTCTGTCATGTTTGTATGGAAGCCACCTAAGTCAGGAGCAATGTTATAAACTTTGAGATTCAGCTGAGGTATGCTATCTTCTGTAGGTCACAAACATGCAGTTTTAAGTGTTCTGAATTTTTTCAACATAATTCACAATTAATCAGGGGATATACATCAAGCAAAAGTTCGTCTCTTTCCCATTTTGGAGCTCTGGGTATTGCATGACCTCTGTCAACAGCACTACATATTACTAGTTCAGCACTTTAGTAAAGTTTACCATATCTACTTCATGAATTCGTTTCGCCAATGGTACCCCAAGCCAGTAGACAGGGAGCAAACCAAGTCAATCTACAGAAAGAAAAAAAAAAAAAAAGCTTAGAAAGTATACAGAGATCTGACATCTGCTGAACTATTCCCTACCAGGAGTCATACTAGTCTGTCACATATCTATGACTTCATTTAAATCATCCCTAGAGGCCTGTGAAGTTGGGGGTGAGGAAAATAAAAGGAGAGAATCAAGTTGCTCAAAGTCACAGAGCTCCTCTTATTTTATTCGGTATGCATCCTGACTTCCAATCCACCCTTCTAGAACAGTGTTTCAGAAACTGGTGCTATAGCTTGCAGACTTCCTGAGGAGCCAAGGGTCCCCAAGGCAGTCAGTAGGACTGCAGCCTTGACGTATTGCACTGTTCAATGTGTTTATTTCTTCTACCTGTTGCTCACACGGGAGTTTCATTTTAAAAGGCTTACACAGGCCAAATCTAACAACAGGTGCAACATGAAGAATGGACCCCGTTTTAATTTATGGACCTTCAATGATCATGATATCGTATGTGGTTGATCAGCTTTTACAAGCATGAGACTCTTCTCTGTGACATCTAGATTTTGGGAAGCTGTGTTTATATAGGGCCAGCACTGTATCACAACTCCGCAGCTTCCATTGTCCTTTTCTGTGACCCTGAGATGTCTTTCAAGCACAGTGCAGACTAGAGGAGACAGAAATAACAAAAGGAGCAAATCTCTCTCAACTCTTCACAGTAGTTGTCCTTTGGCAGGACACCACCTCGGGCAATCTTGGTCAGAGTCTGTTCTGTGTGAGACAGAGCTCAAACACGTTCTTCATTTCTCCACAGCATCTTGGTATCACATAAGACAAGTAACAGTCAATATCTTCTCCAATCCCAATTGGTTGCATATGCAACAAAATGACACCACACACAAAAGCACTGCAGATGTTTGTCAGTGTCAATGTTAGCTTAATAGTAAGTGTGCAGACTGCTAATGGGTGGGACTTAACCCCTTCCCAATTTTACTGTGCACGTACTCTTCTATAGGAGGACATGAGTAATTTTCAACTTTCTCCTTCCATCTTCCTACAGCTGTGGATTCTCCATTACCTGAATCTTGGGCTGTTCTTCCCTTTTCCTAGAGTCCCACTAATGTGTTTTATGCTTAAATAAATATTGTCTCAACCTTCTTTAATTCTGGAGACCAACATAGAAGACAGTATTCTTCCAAGCAGCCATGACAGAGAAATAAAATCAATTGCTTATCATTGTTTCAATGTGCATTGTGTCCCCAGAACCATCTAATAGCATGATTCTATGAGCAGACAGTCAGCATGATGTCCTCAGATCCTTCCTATTATATTCAGGGGAGAAATCTCCCTCCTTTCTCTGTCTCTGTCTCTGTCTCTCTCTGTCTCTGTCTGTCTGTCTCTCTCTCTCTCTGTGTCTCTGTCTCTTTCTCTCTCTCTGTCTCTCTCTATGTCTGTCTCTCTGTCTCTCCCCAACCCCCCCCTGTAACTTATAGGGAGTGAATGACTCACATGCTATCTGTCTTTGTATAATTAATTTAACCTTTATAGGAGAATCTGATGGAATTGCTCTAGACTCTGAAATTAAAAAATAAACTCACTTGGACTCCAGCATCATTATTTACTTTCAATTTATTGTATCCCTCTAGTGTCAACTTCATCATCTGACAAAATATTCACAATGTCCAAGACTATTTCTTTTTACCTGAAAGATGTCACTTGTCATGATCACATATAAAGGTGTATGTGACCTCTATAGTCCATTAGACTTGATACCCATCACTCTGTGATAGATCTAATAAAAAATGTTGCCCAAGCCCATGTTCCATGTAATAGGAACAAAGCAGAACAAAACAAAACAAACCAAC
>CABHPR010040339.1:0-10200 GCA_902168415.1 Peromyscus melanophrys
ATATTATGCTTATGTAACTCATTTAAATTGTAATGGATAATTAAGAAATACAGATTAATAATTAGTCTTCTATGATAGTCAAACTTATAGTCATTAAGTTTTCTAAGTATACACAGATATAATTCAGTTAGGTAGGTAATCTTCAAACACTTCAAAGACTTACAGGATATGGCATTTAAAATATTTGAAAAACATAGACTTTCTGGCCAGTGAGACATGTCTGCTCCTAGCAGCACTGATTTACTTCAAAGACAAATGGGCATCAAAGACACTCTGTATGGAGTTTATCTTCTTCTTGGCAAAAGTACCCATTTGGGCAAGAAACTCTTCTTGCCTGGACTGCTTGACAAAATGTGTCAACTAGACATGCAGGACCCCTTCAGTTTCCTGTTATGCAGAAGAAACTGCCAGACATTCTATAGACACAGAGAGAAGTGACTGAGAGACTCTAGGCCTATGGGTTGAAGATGGATGTCCCAATGTTACAGAGGAACTTTGGATGACTGTCCAGGCAGCCAGTTGTCTCTGTCGTTTCCAGAATTTTGGAAGTTGCTTACAATGCATTTCCTGTTTACTTAGGTAATATTATATTCTTCTGAGGTCTTTGATGTAATTGAAGACTAGATAGTTACAATTATAACTTTTCTTGGTTATGAAAGATAAATTAGATATAAAACTTTAGACTCACAAATATGGAATAGATAAAATATTTTCTCTAATTTTGCCAAATACAAATAGACCAGATATTGTAATTGTAATTCTTGCTTGATAACTGTTCTATTATATGTAATTTTACTATGTTAAAGTTAAAACCTTCCCTTTTGATTAGACAGAAAGGGGGAAGTGCTGTGGGATGTTGTTCTGTATGCTGTAAATTGGTGTTGCTCTGATTGGTTGATACATAAAGCTGTTTGGCCATTGGTGAGGAAGAATAAGGTTAGGTGGGACGTTCCAACCAGAGAGAGAGGAAGGAGAAAGGCAGAGTGGAGAGATACTGCTAGTGGCCAGCCAGACACAGAGGAAGGAAGATGACAAGGCAGAACTGAGAAAAGGTACTAAGCTACGTGGCTAAACAGAAATAAGAATTATTGGTTAAAAGATGTGCAGAGATGACCGGCCACACTAGTGGGAGTCCATGAATTGTAGACTAGTAGCTGTGGAGCCCCCATGGGAATGGACTAGGCCCTCTGGAAGATGGTTGTTTGACTCACACTCTTTGGGAGGCACCCAGGTAGGGAGATCGGGATCCACCCCTGGTGCATGGGCAGGCTTTGGGAGCCTGGTGACTGTGGTGTGACACCTTGCACAGCCTTGGTACAGTGGGGAGGGGCTTGGACCTGCCGAGGCTCCATGTGCCGGAATCTGCTGACTCCCCATGGGAGACCTTGATTTGGGAGATGTGGGGATGTGGGATGGCTAGGAAGGGAGGGCTGGAGGATGGGAAGAAGGAGGAGGGGGAGCAATGGGTGGTATATAGAGTGAGACAAAAATTTCTTAATAAAGAAAAAGAAAAAAAAAGAGTTATGGGTTAATTTAAGTGTAAAAGCTAGTCAGTAATAAGCCTGAGTTAATGGCCAAGCTTAATATAAGCCTCTGTGTGTTTACTTGGGGGACACAAGTGGGAGAGAATTGTCCCAACCACCTGCTGGTCAGGACACAGGAAAACTTCCAGCTACAGTTGTCATATAGAGTACTAACTCTAGAAACAAGCTTTGAAGTGGTCCAGCCTCATATCCTGATCCATTTGGAATTTCAGATAAGCCTGCATTTTCCAATTACACTGATACTGGACAACAGCTAGATATCCCAGGACTTGACCATTGTCTCAACTTCCTCAGGGTCCCTAAGCAGGATGCCTCCCTAAGACAACAGAAAGTTACTTTAAGAACATGAAGCCCACATTCCCAAGAGGTGGAGTGGGTGGGGTTTTTTTGTTGTTGTTTGGTGGGTTATGGATGTTTAGCAGGGTTTGTTGCAAGTTGTTACTTATCATGGTCAGGGAAAAAACTAAACAAAGGGGACTAGATTCAGGGATATTTTCTGAAAAGAAAATAGGGAGATTATGGGAATGATGGGATAAAATGGTAGATGATTGAATCTACTTTTAAACTAAAAAACAACTTTTAATCTCACATATTTTACATTGGTATGGATTTTTGTATATTGATACAAATTTAAGATTATTTCTGTGGTACTGTATATGTTTTTACTCTTGTTTAAGGTATTGTACCTATGCGGCTGTTTTAAAAATGTAATGGAAATTTCTAGTTCTCGAAAGCTATTTTGGATTCTGAGAAATACACATTGGTGGCTAGTCATCTAGAACAATCAAATTTGTGGCTATGTTAGGTATGTTTTCAAGGTTGAACAGTGAAATATTTTAGATAAATAGTCTTCAAACACTCCAGAGACCTACAGTATATGTCATTTAAGATGTTTTAACAACCTAAAGCTTTACATGACAATGAGAGACATATGCTCTTGGCAGCACCAGTTTACTTCAAAAAATATGATGGGCATCAAAAAAAATCTCTATATGGTGTTTATTTTCAATGTGGCAAAATTAGCCACTGGGCAAGAAACTGCTTTTGCCTCAATTTCTGACAGTATACTGTCCAAGTTAGACGAGAAGGACACAAAATAAAGCAACTGCTGAATTTTGCCTAAACAAGATAGGACAGTACTTCAAAATTCCGCCTTCACAGAAAAGTCTATCAGATTTTCAAAGTCTGTAAGGTGAAAATGGATTCCCCAATGTTCCAGAGGACCCTTGGGAGAGTGTCTAGGCAGCCAGCTGTCTTTTTCATTTCTGTAATTTGGGAAGTTGTTCCTGTGTCCTTTCTATTCACTCAGGTGATATTATGTCCTTCTTGTGTCTCTGATGAGGTTGAGGAATAGATAGTTATAGTTTTACAGTTTTCCTTGCTACCAAACAAAATCCACAAACGAGATATATAATATGTAAGGCTGACAGTCATAAAAGTTTAAGTTGTTTAGATAAGAAAATATCTTAAGGTCTAAAAATATATTTTTAGGTTAGTAATACAAGTTATGATACCAAATGTTTTAGGTATAAAACTTTGGATTCACCAACATAGGATAGATAATGGAGTATTTTCTCTGAATTTGATAAATGCAAATGGACTGGATATTGTGAATGTAATTCTGACTTTTTTTTTGTTTTTTGTTTTGTTTTTTCGAGACAGGGTTTCTCTGTGTAGCTTTGCGTCTTTCCTGGAACTCTCTTGGTAGGCCAGGCTGGCCTTGAACTCACAGAGATCTGTCTGGCTCTGCCTCCCGAGTGCTGGGATTAAAGTTGTGTGCCACCACCACATGGCATAATTCTGACTTGATAATTGTTCTTATTGTATATAGTTTTACCACGTTAGAGTAAAAACCCCTCCTTTTATTTATATAAAAAGGAGTGTTGTGGGATATTTGTTTGGACTGACATTCCAGAATTTCTAATAAAGTTAAACTTTGCCTTTATTAGAGTCAGTGATTGCCTGACCAGAATTAGCCACAGATATATTGACAGACTAAGGAATTTGGATAGAGAGATTTAGGGAGAGATAAAGAGAAGCTCAGAGAACTTTTGCAGGTTTTTTAAATCTGAGAAACATGGAGAGTAGGGTCAGCTGATCATTTCAACACTAGATTCAACCTGGATACATCCACTTGAGGCTGAACAAGCACAGTTTCTGGAGGTGTTTCCCAGACAATGGTGTGATGTAAAAACATCTCAGAGGGGCCTCTGAGAAAATCCTGACTGATAAGAACTGCCTATCAGTATGTATAAGAAATACTGGACATCGCTACAGGCATGCTCTTACCAATGTGCCCAGAGGCTAGGTAATCCACCTCCTCTTTAGGTGACAATTAATACTAATATCCACATCTCTCGGGTCTGTCTTTGGTCCTGATATAAAGCTTAGGCTTTTTTTTTCATTTTTATTTATTTATTTATTTATTTTTTATTTATTTATTTATTTATTTATCTATTTATTTTTCTATTATCAGCTTGATACAGTACAAATTCTTATCCTAATAGTGAAATGTTTCATTGAGGCTTGCCCAGTAATTGAATAAAACCAAAACTTATTATAAGCCACAGTCATCCTAGGGATGACCTTGATTAAACTCACTGAGATGGGAATACCCACTTACTGAGAGCAGCACCATCCCCTGGGATGGGATCCTGGACTGTGTAAAAGGGAGAAAGTGAACTGAGCATAAACATTCACTGCTTTCCACTTTCCAGTTGTGGATGCAATGTACCAGCTGCTTCAAGCCCTGCTGCCCCGACTTCCGACTTCCCAGCCATTATGAGTGTGTTCTCTAGAAAAACAAGCTGAAATAAACCCTTTGTCCTCTGGAAAAAAAATAATCCCAGCACTCGGGAGGCAGAAACAGGCAGATCTCTGTGAGTTCAAGGTCAGCCTGGTCTACAGAGTGAGATCCAGAACAGGCACCAGAACTACAGGGAGAAATCCTGTCTCAAAAAACAAAAAAACAAAAAAACAAAAACAAAAACAAAAGAAAAGAAAGAAACACTCAAAACCAGAAAAGGAGTTTTCTTAATAACTGATATTAAGACATTTCGAAGCAAATGAGGTTCCATCTCTATTTCACACATTTCTGTTCCCATATTTGGATTTATTGCTTATAATTCATATATACAATGTAACAAAGCAGACATATATCCATGCTTAGAATAGCAAGGGCAGACTGTTTTCACTTTCTAAAAATGGTAGAAATTTTTATCAGTCAAACCTTAACAGTGAAAAGCTCCATGCACAACATTAGTCATTTAGCACATATAAATTTTATTAACTTATTCCCACTAAATGAGTTAATTTATCCTCCTTTGGCATTTGGAAATTGTGTGATAAATATACACTGTAGAGAGTAGAGTCCTTTTATTTAGTAGAATTTTATTGTAACTGGCTCTAGCTGGCTCATGCCATGCTGCACTGTGTTAACGTATATTCAGAGGGTTGTTCTATAGCACGGGTCTCATTTTCATTATTTTTCCTCACTCCTATGCACTGAGTTAATAATATTGAGTATACTCCAGGTAGGCTAACGTTGCAGCATAAGTCCTAAATTATTAGTATTAGCTGGTTCATAGCAGGCTGTGCTGTCTTGAGACACGCTCTACAGAGGATTACTCTATAGAACAAGTTACGTCACAGTTGGTTTAGCCAGGCTGTAACACATTTCCTTATATTGAGAAACAGTCAACACAAGGCAATGATATAGCATGAGTCGTGTAGCAATTGGCTTTAGTTGACCCCATCGCATGCTACATTATATCACAGCAAGCATTGGTTTAACACAGAAGAAATGTAATGAAAAGTTCTTTTTATTATTATTTAAGTTCTACCCTTTGGTAGTTAGTTTGTAAGAAACTGTTTTTCACATTCTAAGAAACATTAAATGGCATCCATAAAGCTTTTAAAATTGATTCTGAATAGAAAAGCAATTTGTTCCATTCTATTCATTAAACACTTGTGAATATTTCACATTTTGTATTTGATAATATTCATTTCTGACAAAACAGCACCCTGTCAAATGCTCTAGAGAAAATCATTATGAATAAAGGAGCATACACTCACTGTTGTTTCTAGACTCAATAGAAATTGGAAACATGTTTTAGAAAAACTTCCTAACAATTATTAAGTTATGTATATTTTGTATAGCTAATATATAACTATGTTGTTATCAAGTATTATATAGTATATAATTTCTAGCTGCAAATCTTTATATTACACTCTGAAACATAATTACAGCACCCATTTAAGCAAAAATATGGTTGAAAAGAAATTCTTTATTCCTAACAGTTCTCAATTCCAGACAAATACTTGACAATACCAGAATACTCCCATTAAGGTTTATTCTCTGGTTAGAATCTTTTAAAGAAATTATTTTGAGAGTTATCAATATACTTTTAAAAACAATATTTTATATGAATTCAGTAACATCTGATTACTTTTTAAAAAGACACTGTGTTGTATTTTGTCTTTGTATGAACACAATTTAAGAAGGACTTTCTTAAATATTTTAAGCATATAATATAGTACTACATATTTTATATTGTGAATTATAGACATTAAGTGGTACAACTGATTTATAGAACTAATCCATAATCCACAATTTAAAATTTATGCTCATGAAACATCTCCTAATTTTCTCCACCACTAGCAGCCCACATTCCACTTTCTATTCTATACTGACAAGATAGCTCATGTCAGTAATCCTATATGATATTTGTAATTAAAAGGCTGGCTCAGACAATACAACAGTGTTTTCATTTCACTCAAGTAGAATGGTAAGAGTTGTCTACTTTAAGGCTCACTAATATTTCATTGTATTATATGTATATTCACATGATATTGTTTATATATTGCTGAAAGTATTTGTGTGTTTCAATATCTTGGCTATTGGATAATACTACATGGATAATAGGAGTGCAACTGTCTCTTTGAGCTAATAATTTTGTTTTCTTTAGCTTTAACTTATGGATGTGAAATTGCTGGATAATTTTTCTTTTTTTAAGGGCCTAAATGTTGTTTGAGGCTACACCTTTTACATTACCATGAATGGTGTACAAAGATGACATTTTCTCTTCATATTCATTATTCCTTTCATTTAAAAATTATAGTTATCTAAAAACATGGGGAATGAGATCTGAACATGGATCACATTTTAGTTCTCTGTTAACAATACACCCTTTTGTATACCTACTGTTCACTTGTATGTCATCTTTAAATAAATATCTATTCAAGACTTTTGGCTGCTTTAAATAAAATTAAACTTTTAAAGTGACTCAGATCCTTATTGAGGTGTTAGGTGCTTTTCTGTTACTGAGATAAAACACTTTTACCAAAATCAACTTAGGAAAAAAGAATTCATCTTGTATTGTGATTTCATGAAGACAAGTGCTCATTATGGTGGAGAGCATGGCAGCAAAGTTAGGGACAGGGAGCTGAGAGATCACAACGTTATGTGTAAACACAGCACACATCAGTGAGGGACCTGGACATGGGTGAGTCTACATATTCTCCAAGTCTTCCCCTAGTAATGTATTTCCCCGAGCAATACCATGTCCCATAAATATCCTCAAACATCTCCACCTACTTTGTACAAATTTTCAAATGTCCGATCCTGTGGGAACATTTCTAATTTAAACCAACATAATGAATTTCATGACTCTCTCTATATATTCAAACACATCATATTATAACATAAAATATGTGAAAGTTGTTGTTCATCAATTAAACATGGTGAGAAAGAAGAATTTATCAATGTATTTCTTTTATAAATAGTGATGAAGTAACTTTTTCTCCTTTACTATACCTGCTAAATGATAATTAAATGGAAGACAAACTTCATTACTTTAAAGGATTTTTTTAAAATGCTGCATAAAGATAAAGTAAAACTTGGAGGTAGTTGTCAGATATCCTTGTCATGCTAGAACTCAGTATATTCTTTTTTTCTGTAAAATATGCACAAAATTTCAGGATATATAAGTGAGTAAGACAGATAACCTGTTCATGAGTAACACGTGAAGTATTTTACAGAGCCTCAAAGTGATTATAGGATGTGATTGTCCTTGAAAAATGTGTTACAGTCATACACTTTCACTGTGGACTTCAGAATATTAAGGACACTTCTAAACTAATATGTTCAGCAACTGGAAGGAGAATAGAGTACATGAGAAATTTAAAATAGAAAGTCAGTTATCAAATGTTATAAATCTACAGAAACAATTCAATTCTCACTAGTCTTTTGTTCTGTAATAAGGTAATCATAGCACAGAGAGGCCAACTACTTTTCCACAGACAGTTAAATAAATAGCAACAGTAACAGGAAACATGCCAGTCATGCCCATTTGAGCATTCTTGGCTTTAATGTTTCCAAATTCATATAGATACAATTAAATTTATCATGTACAAAATAATTCATACCATCTTAGTAAGAAGAAAAAAATGCATTTGAGAAAAATTCTGTTCAGATGTACTGAGGAAGCTTCATAGTTAATCAGTGTCTGATTACCTATTTTTATATTATATTCCAGACTCAGATTGTTTTCTGTGTACTTACTTTGTGTCAGGCAACAACTCAGTAGTTATTGGAGGGTAGCTATAATCCAGTCATATAAGACATGTTATATAGTCACCAATAGTGATATTAAGAAATATGGGAAATTGTGAAAGTTCAAGAAAAAATACTAGAGTTTGGAAACTCATTCAACCAGGTTTTAATTTTTTTCAAATGCATACTTTATTGGAAAATATTAGATTTATTTTCAGTTGTAAGAAAAGTATATTAAAAAACTTTTAAGTAAGATAGCAGACTAGAAGCCATATCTATCGGGGCCTAGGCAAACTGTCATCAGAGGAGCATCATCCCACAACAGATGGGAGCACATACAGAAACCCACAACCAAACCTGGGAGAAGATGAGGAAGAGGGATTGTGGGTGCTAGAGATGTCTAGGACATCAGGAGAACACAGAATCAACTAAGCAGGGCTGATAGAGCCTCACAGAAACTGAAACTGAAATGAAAAACACTGACCCTATGTGGGTCTGAGTTAGGTCTTCTGCGTTTACATAACGGTTGTATAGCTTGGTGTTTCTTGTGGGACTCCTAACAATGGGAGTGGGGGTGTCTCTGACTCTTGCCTGTGCTTGGATTCCTTTTCCTCCTAATGGGTTACCATGTCCAGCCAAGATATGAGAGTTTGAGCCTAGTCTTACTGTATCTTGTTAGGTCATATTTGGTGGATATTCCTGGGAGGCCTGCTATTTTCTAAAGGGAAACAGAGGAACAGTGGAACTGAAGGAAAGGAGAGGTCAGGAAGGGCAGGGAAGAGTGGAGGGAGGGGAAACTGTGTCAGGTTGTAATGTATGAGAGAAGAATGAATGTTAAAAAGATCCCTCCCCCAAAGAAAACACCACAGGTCCTACTCCTATGAGAGTAAACTATTAAACGCAGAACAAACAAACAAAAATGAAAGCTAGGTGGGATCTTCAAAAAGAAACCACTAGGCTGGTGCCCAACAGTTGTCGCTGAAGTTCTCCTGGTCCTGCCTGGTTTCTGCAGCTCTGTGGCTGCTTGGACCCAAGTAAACACACAGAGGCTTATATTAATTAAAACTGCTCTGCCATTATCTCAGGCTAACTATTGACTAGCTCTTACACTTAAATTAACCCATAATTCTTATTTATGTTTAGCCATGTGGCTTGGTACCTTTTCTCAATTCTGTCTTCACATCTTGCTTCCTCTGTGTCTGGCTTGGGACTCCTGACTCTTCCCAGCATTCTCTTCTCTACTTGCTCCATCTATACTTCCTGCCTGGCTACTGGCCAATCAGCATTTTATTTAATAACCAATCAGAGCAACACATTCACAGCATACCGAGTAATATCTACAGCAAACAGTAATGTGTTTTCTTACCCACTGAGAGTCAGAGGCTTTGGAGAACAGCTTTGTTTTAGGTTACAACCTTTCCACTTGTCAGACATATAAGACTTCTATGACTGGTCATTACCTGATTTGTAAGGGTTCCAAATATTTTCTTGATGTATTGAGCACCCCAATAAAATTATCTGGGGGTCAGAGAACAGAACAGGCACTATATTAAACATAGAGGTTAGGCAGTGGTAGCACATGCTTTTAATCCTAGCATTCCAGAGGCAAAGATCCATTCTGATCTCTGTGAGTTCAAGGTCACACTGGAAACAGCCAAGAATGGTGACACACACCTTTAATCCCAGGAAGTGATGGCAGGAAGGAGGAAGGTATATAAGGCATGAGGACCAGGAACTAGGGCTTTTAAACTTTTAGGCTTTTTAGCAACAGTTCAGCTGAGATCCATTCAGATGAGGACTCAGGCTTTCAGTCTGAGGAAACAAGTTCAGCTGAGAAGTTGCCAAGGTGAGGTTGGATGTGGCTTGTTCCCTGAACTTTCAGCGTTCACCCCAATACCTGGCCCTGAGTTTTTTTATTAATAAGTTAAGATTTGTGTTACATTTTCTTTTCTTCTCTTGTTGTTAGCTCTTTGTATTTGCTTAATATATAATTTCTTGATTTGAGTTGGTATCAGCAGGGAAGGGGGAGAAATAAGTCTCCTCTGGGCAAGAGACCAGCTCTTTGTTAAAGTATAAGTCTCCATGGTGTCTTCTTCAAACAGG
>CABHPR010040387.1:0-14848 GCA_902168415.1 Peromyscus melanophrys
AAAAAAAAAAAAAAAAAAAAAAAAAAAAGAATGTTCTGGAAGCTCAAAAAACGAGACAGAGAGAGCAGTCCAAGTAGCAAAGGAAGCTTCTGAAAGCAGCTGAGGAGAGATAAGCCCCGTTCCCAACTCTAGCCCAATCTGAACAGCTTGCAGCTGGAAGCCTGAATGCTTAACCAGTCCAATGCTTCTCCAGGCCAAATGCCTACCCAGGCCAAATGCCTCTCCAGGGCAAATGCCTCTAGTTTCTGGTCCTCACGCCTTATATACCTTTCTGCTTTCTACCACCACTCCCTGGGATTAAAGGCTGGCTTTCTGGGATTAAAGGCTGTGTCACCATGCTTGGCTGTTTCTAATGTGGCCTTGAACTCACAGAGATCCAGATTCTGTCTCTGGAATGCTAAGATTAAAGGAGTATGCTACCACTGCCTAACCTCTATGTTTAATATTGTGGCTGTCCTGTTCTCTGACCCCAGATAAATTTATTAGCATACACAATATTTTGGGGAACAAAATACCCCCACATTGATGTATCATGAATCTTAAAAGTCTTAACGAGTTCTTATTAATAAAATCAAACCTCAGCCAGGTATTGGGGTGAACACTGGAAGGTCAGAGAGACAGAATAAGCCACAGCTATCTCACCTAGCCGGATCCTCAGCTAGTCTTGTTTCCTCAGACTGGAGGCCTCTGAGTCCTCATCCAGAATGGGTCTCAGCTGAACTGCTGCTTGAAAGCTTAACCAGGCCAAATGCTTCTCCAGGCCAAAGGCCTCTAGTTTCTGGTCCTCATGCCTTATATACCTTTCTGCTTTCTACCACCACTCCCTGGGATTAAGGCTCGCTTTCTGGGATTAAAGGCTGTGTCACCAAGCTTGGCTGTTTCCAATGTGGCCTTGAACTCACAGAGATCCAGAGGGATTTCTGTCTCTGGAATGCTAGGATTAAAGGCGTATGCTACCACTGCCTAACCTCTGTGTTTAATATTGTGGCTGTCCTGTTCTCTGACCCCAGATAAGTTTATTAGCATACACAATATTTTGGGGAACACAATACCACCACAGTCCCTCCCCTCAGAGATCCAGGAACACCACAGAAGAGGGAGAGGAAAGATTGTAGAAGTCATATGGGATGGAGGACACCAGGAAAATATGCTCCATTGAATCAACTAAGCAGAACTCATATGGACTCACAGAGACTCAAGCAGCATGCAAGCGGCCTGGATGCTCTGTGCCAGGTCCTCTGCCTATATATTATGGCTATTAGCTTAGTGTTTTGTGGGACTCCTAACATTGGGAGCAGATGCATCTCTCACTCTTTGGCTTTCTCTTGAGACTCTTTTACTCCTGTTTGGCTGCCTTGTTCAGCCTTGATAGGAAGGCTTTTCCCTTGTCTTACTGTATCTGATTTTGGCTGTTGTCTCTTGGAGGCCTGCTCTTTTCTGAAGAGGAAATGGAGGAGGGTTAAAAGAGATTAGAAGTATGGTGGGAAAGGAAACTGGTTGGGAAATATAGTATGAGAAAAGAATCTATTTTAAAATAATTCAGCATGAGTTTTTGTGGAGATTAAACATTTAAACAGCATTCTCCTGTTCTCTTACCACCTGAGATAGACTCCTCCTCCTCCATGTCCTGGAATACTAAAGTAAAAAGGCTATATAAGGACATTGAAAAAGTAAATGGATGAAAAAAAATGAAGCAAATTGCCTGCCTAGACTCTACACTCCATCATTACTAGTTTTCTTCTTGCTATCAGCTCAACATAATTGGAACAGACTGAAAGAGATATGTTGGGTTTACTGCAGAAAAGCCACCATGACAAATCCTTCTGCAATAATCTTAGGAATGGTACACCAAGTATAAAGCAATATTTGTTTTTTTCTGCTTACCTTGTTGTAAAATTCCTAGAATAGGAAACAATCTTTTATTTGATAGTTACAGATAAGGGTTTTTATTTTAAAAAAAAAAAAATCACTTTCTCTTCAGTAGACTGGGGTTCAGTTCCCAGAACTCACCTGGTAGTTCACACCCTTCTGTAACTCCAGTTTCCAGGGATCCAATACCTTCTTTTGACCTTTGCATGCACCAGACATGCACATTGTACTCATATATACATTCAGGCAAAACATTTATATATGTGAATTAAATGAGTATGTCTCAAATTCTTCTAGTGACACTGGAGAGATATGTGTATAACAGATCATAATATGATGCTGTTATAGCCCAGTAATAAGCAAAGGTGCTACATAAAGCATATGGAAACAAAACATAACAAAGCATCTAGTTAGTCTCAGACATGGATCCTTGGGCAGAGAGACACATGGGCAGACCTGTTGGCCTGAGGTTGATCCCAGGAGATCAGCTGGCAGAATGAAGACTGATTCTAAATAAGTGACTTCTGATCTCTACATGTGTTGATATTTTTGTTTTTTTAATTGAAATAATTAATATTAATAAAATAGTGGAGTTAATCATGGGTGTATTCACCAAATGATCTGTAATGCGGGGAATATGGACCCTCTGAATTAATTAGAAAAGTCTGAAGAGAGGGGCACCTGGAGTAACTCCTCTGAAAACATATTATTTGTGGAGGGGAAGTC
Source organism: Peromyscus melanophrys (assembly GCA_902168415.1). Taxonomy (NCBI): domain Eukaryota; kingdom Metazoa; phylum Chordata; class Mammalia; order Rodentia; family Cricetidae; genus Peromyscus; species Peromyscus melanophrys. Next base: position 2,596 of record CABHPR010040387.1, read on the forward strand.
TATCCATTCAGGGAAGAACAAACAGGAAGCTGTCCAGATGAGAGAGCACGACCTGTGTAGGTGGAGAGGGGACTTGACGGGAGGATAAATCAGAACTGTAAAGAGGAAAATTTGGTTAGTTATGTAGGGTCAGAGTCTGGAAGAGAATGAAAGCCACTCAATTGTCTGAATACAGAATAGGAAATTAGAAATTCCTTGAGCCTGTGCACGTGCTGTTGATAGAGGAACAAACATTGCTCTGATCAAAATACTTTTTCTTTCAACCTTGACTTTACATTTTGGAATTCTTCAATGGAATAGAAGAAAACATCTCACTGCTGAAGTGATGGGTGTGGGTCTTAAAGATTTTACTTAGTTCTGAACAGTGACTGTCACCTGAGATTCTAGAAATCATAATCCAAATGGTCAAACTTACAAGGCTACTCTTGCTAAAGTGATGCAGCAAATCAGTGGCCAGTGAATGACTAAAAAGATTATAGACAAGGAGTGAATTGGATGGCCTTGTGCTTAGAGTGTGTGTGTTTATAAATGCAATGTGAAGCTGTCAGAATCTGACCTTGGGCATGATGGAAAATACATTCCCAACACCTTTCTCCATGCACTTGTTATATTCATGAAAAATATCCATTTTTCTTTAATTTCCAAATATATTTTTATAAAATTATAGAATTTTAAGGCTGGAAGGATTTTCAGAGCATCATATGTGCTGCTTTCAGGAGATGCACTTGTCTCAGGGCAACTACACAATGAAGGGGGACTTTTCTCAGTTTGAAATTTTATGTCAGCCATGATTTTGTACATCTGTACCTGACTTACTATTGACTCCAAACTGAAACATCTCTTGTTTCAGATTCTTTGAACTACCTTTGAAATCCCCATTACATCATACCTAGATTATTTCCATACAATAAAAATTATTTTTTTGAGATCTGTTTTATTTTTTCTTTTTTTAAAAATAATATTTTTTTTGTGGTTTTTCGAGACAGGGTTTCTCTGTGTAGCTTTGCGCCTTTCCTGGAACTCACTCTGTAGTCCAGGCTGGCCTTGAACTCACAGAGATCCGCCTGGCTCTGCCTCCCGAGTGCTGGGATTAAAGGCATGCATAAAAATTATTATTATTAAGAGATTTTCTATTCATTTTACATACCAACCACAGATTCCCCTCCTCCTGCCCCTCAGCCTTCCCCCCTCAACCCCATCCATTCCCACCTCCTCCAAGGCAAGGTCTCCCATGGGGAGTCAGCAGAGCCTGGCACACTCAGCTGAGGCAGGTCCAAGCCCCTCTGCCCTAGAACTTCTTACCTCCTGTTTTAGGCTTCTTATAGGTTGATCTTCCCAAGGCTCCATTCCTGATTATAAAGGGCAAGAAAAATTGTTTACCTTTTTATGAGACAAATAAGATGTAAAGTCTTTAACTCATGTAATAGAATATTTTTTTTAAAAAGTTTATTTTTCATTTTACATACCAACCACAGTTCCTCCTCCCTCCCCTCTTCTTACTCACCCCCACCTTCCCTCCACCCCGCCCCTGTTCTACTCCTCAGAGAGTGTATGACCTCCCATTCAGAATCAACACAGTCTGGCATATCAAATTGAAGCAGAACTAAGCCCCTCCCCCATGTATTGAGGCTGAGCAAGGTATCCCTCCATAGGGAATAGGTTCCAAAAATTGAATATTTTGATTCAAAAACAACACACCATTTGATTATTCAGCTAGAATATAGGGAGAAACCAACTTTATCACTTGTCCAGATCCAAATTCAATGTATTTCAGTGAACATCTCCACAACTAGATTGACCATTCTGAGGCTGTGGAGTGATATTTTTTTTAGGTTTTTCCACTTTCAAGATCTATATTACTGACTTAAAACTAGGAACATAATAACTGCTTTGCATACTATATCTTGTGTCCTTTTGCCTGTGTTCTGTTCTTCCTCTTTACCTCATTATGCTCTCACTTGTTCTCCTTTCTCAGTTTTATACTATACCCACATTTACACATGTTTACACATGTGCGTGGTAGGCTAGGATACACAGAGGAGAGATTAGTGGTTGTGTGTTTGAGTCGTTTTATTAAAATAATTGTGTGGTGTTTTTATTTCTGAGGCAACTATACCAAAGTGATCTTATTTTAAGCTAATATAGATGAAGTGCTAATGATAAGCCATATACTGCATTCAACTAGACAAATATGTCTTATATTTCCTAAATCCTGTAAGACTTTACAACATAAGAATCAATATTTGTAATATAAATCTGAGCAAGAAAAATAGTTTTGTTTATATTTAATATTTTTGGAGATAGAAAATATATCCATTCCACTTTTGTATACATATATGTAAGTAGCATTTATACATAGACATGAATATCTTCGATCAAAAAAGATTAACATCATAAATATAAACAATTTAGATATTTCAAAAGAGAATCTGTATAAAAATCTTTAATTCTATAATTATTTTGGTAACAGTATCTTTAACGTTACTGTTCTTTATTTTTTTCTAAAATAGCCTTTATCATAATTTGAATTTGAATTGAATTGAATAACTTTAATAAAGAATTTCAAATTTTTATCAAATTTCTATGGATAGTTCGTTGTCTATAATGGTGTTTTTCTCTTAAGAAGCAACTCTCTTTCCATAAATTACTTAATATTTGCCAGATAATGCCCTGGGGTTGCTAGCATATTGATGGTGAGCTCTTAGGATGTTTGTGAGTATTAACTGAGACCACACACACACACACACATACACACAAACACACACATACACACACTCGCATATTCATTCACACAAACTCTTAAAACACTCTTTAGAGGCCCATGTAGATATATGCTCCAAGGAGACTATGAAAGCTATCACTTAATACTTGTCAATTGTTGCTAGTATTCACAACTAGTTCTAAAATTTTGCATGAACAGTCACATAACACTTTGAGCTAAATTAGTCTCAGGTTCTATTTAAAACTCTTATGACATTGATCCAGAAACTCTCTACAGATGTTTTACCTTGCTTCACTTCAACACAACTGGGTTTTGCCAGAAAAATATTGACTCTTGTACTAAAAGGTAAAGCTCATGACAATGTAGAATGAAGATGCTGCTTTGGTACTTGACAACGGAAGTTAATGGCATTGGAGATTTGAGTTTGTTCAAGAGTTATAACATGGTAATCAGGATCCCTCTGCCACCTAGCAAGGGTTCTGAATGATTTCTAAAACGAATCAAATTGTTGCAACACTTAGGTTCTTGGATATTATTTTTAGTACCTAACTATATATGCTTTTGCAGATTAATACTATGTAATATAGTCACCTAGTAACCACTCTCTTTTGACTAAAAGTGAAAAGGAAGGATTCTAATGGCTTGTAAATGTTACTATGCATCATAACACTAGATTGCTTATTGAAGAGCCATTAATAATTCTTGCCCCCTGAGAAGATTGCTCTTGAGTGACATCAGAGAAATGACATTTGTAACAAGTCCTGAGCACTGTGCTGTTGCCACTTTGGATCCCCATTCTGAGAGCAGCTGCTCAACTCTCTCCAAGGCCAACTTGTCTCCTCGTATTCCTACACATTTCTGTCTGCTTGACGACAGTTTTGTTTCTCTCTCTGCTTAGAAGAAATTCTGGACTTCTGTTGTACACATTCAAACAGATATGGAAATGTACTGAGTCCTGTGTCAGACTCAAAGGAAAAGATCCAGCTCAGGTCAAAGTATTTCCCAGTCAGGCTTACTCTTCAAATTTATATCCTCTCTTTGCTTCATCTTCCCTTGCTTATGAGTATTCTTCTGACTGTTCTTGATTCTTGTACCAGTCTAGTGCTGAAGGATCACCTGTAATTCTGTTATTTTATACAGGTTATTTTTCTCTGTCTGTGATAGTTAATAATTTCAATTTGACAGGATATAGACTCACCTAGCACTCAAACCACTAAGTGTGTTCTGTAAAGGACACTAGCCCATCTGCATTTTTCCCAATTTCCAGGCTTTACCCTAGTTGTACATCTTATGTACTACCCCACTATGATCAGATCTTCTAAGCCTAGCCACATGTACTATATCCAACCTTCAGATCTTTCCTGGGCTAAACATGCTGTGCTCTGATTCAATCTGATGAATTACTGTACCCTACCCTACCTGCACCCTCTCCAAACTACACGTTTGCCCTATTCTTAAGACTAAGTCAGTCTGATGAGTCAGCTGGACTATAGCCCACCCAAGCCATATCAACCTCCAGGCTTAGCCTGTCTCATACATTTTTGCACTGGGCCAACCTAGTGAGTACCTAGAAGATTGCCTATTAGCACCATCCTCAACCCTCAGGCCTATCCTCAGTCTCACACCTTGCATGCCAGTCTAGCCTTATGAGTGTCCATGAAACTTGTTCATACATAGTATCCTCAAGCTTCTAGCCATAGCTAAGAAATTAGAGCTTGCATACCAGCTCAAGCAGATACAGCCATTTGTCCTATGCACATGCTCTTTTACTTGTGACTTAATTGGAATCCCCCACACTCCATCAATCAAAAATCAACAATGAGATTGTAAAGAATTGATCTACAGGCTCCTCATATCTGATCTTAAATATACTAAGTTTGGGCTACAACAAAAACAAAACAAAACAAAATAAAAGTTCCACCCAACTAAGTAAGCCTAGAATCTCGATCAGATACATAATCAATAAAAGAAGTCTCCAAGCTCAGGTCTCATCACACTATGATAAACAACGTGAAAGGCCAAGATAGTATGTGCTCCTCCAATATCCACCAGTATGACTGAATGCTCTCCAATGAGAATCACCTATATAAACACCAGGAGATAGAAATTGAAACAATATTCATAAGCTTCCTCAAAGAAATTTAGAAGTTTAAAGAATATACAAGCAATCCAATGAATATAAAGAGAATGGTAACAAATACAAAAACATGGTGAATGAAATACCAAAGTCAACTTATGATTCGAAAACTGAATTCAGTTAAGTGATGCTAAATATTTAGCAGCAATCTTGGAGCAAGGTTTTTATAAAATCAGAGTATAGAAAATGTGTGCCCGAGAGGACCAGTGTGAATCTACTGGGGCCCCAGAGACAGAATTTATGTAGTTTTTCTAAAGACTGCTTTTGTCCAAACAATATGGACACTCATTCAGGTAAATTACAAGAGGGTAATAAAATACAGAATTAGTTCTGAAGTTAAAAAACACTTGCTCAGGCCGGGCGGTGGTGGCGCATGCCTTTAATCCCAGCACTCGGGAGGCAGAGGCAGGTGGATCTCTGTGAGTTCGAGGCCAGCCTGGACTACAGAGTGAGTTCCAGGAAAGGCGCAAAGCTACACAGAGAAACCCTGTCTCAAAAAACCAAAAAAAAAAAAAAATTAAATAAATAAATAAATAAACCACTTGCTCTTGCAGCAGACCTAGATTAGATTCCCAGTACCCAAATGGGAGCTCACAACCATCTGTAGCTCCAGTGTCAGAGCATCTGGCACCCTCTTCTGCCCACTGAAGGCAACAGACATGCAAGTTTTGCACATAAGGACCGTACAGGAAAAGCAATGATATTCTTGAACTATAACAAATAAATGCATTAAAAAAGAAAGAAAATAGAGAACAGAATGAGCACCAAATCTGAACTGTGCAGCCCACGTTTTCATTCGATCTCAGAACAATATATGTGCATTTGATAATGCAAAATTAATTAATTAATTAATTTTTTACTAAATTCAAAGGAGGGACTAGTCATCTTCTGTGCTTATTTACCTGAAAAAGAGACCTGTACGTATTTGAAAGGTCTAGAAAATATCACAGGTTCAAACTATGATACTTCAGTGAAAAGCAAATTAAGATTTCTTCGTTTGCAATTTCTTCTCAGCTTCTGGAGACTATTGGCAGATTCCTAAGGTTTGACGTTTCCTCATTTTGTTTTTGGTCTTGTATTTCTTCTCTGTTGGTAAACGAAACATTATTTCCTCTCTTTTTCATGTCCAATGTCATATGTGCTTCGCAGTCAGTCTGTGGTTGTCAACTCTCTTTCAAGATGATCTTGCAGACACTTCCCAAATATGTAATTTGTTTATTGTGAAATAACAATTCTCTTGCTGACTATGCTGTGCTCTTTCCTTTCTTTCACTGAATTTTAAAGTCTTCTTATGTTTGAAATTATTCCAAGTCAAACAGTAGGTATGCTTATTTCATGATCTTTTATTTAAGAAATTGTTCTTGGAAGTACCTATCTTGTGTAACTACCTTTTGTAAAACATGCACATCCACACATAAACACACACACACACACACACACACACAATTAGCTAATAAATCATAGCTAGATACAATTCAATTGTTTCCATCTTTCCTGATTTGGAAATAAAAGAAAAAAATCAAAACATATTTTCCCTTTGATAGTCAAGGAAGTGTGCCGTACCAATGCGTATCTCTATCTATCTATCTATCTATCTATCTATCTATCTATCTATCTATCTATCTATCTATCTATCTGTGGCCTTTTAACAGAAATAGTTAAAAAATAAACAACTTCAATTTATACAGACATTTACTTAAAATCTGTGGCAGCATAACTGTGAAACATCAACTTAATTCTTCAGAAGATCCATCTTATTGACAATGATTATGGAAAATAGTAAGCAATGAATCTGTTTCTCCAGTCATTCCCATAGTTTTTATGATAGTATAGTTTGAATAATATGTAAAATTTTCATTTTTGGACTAAAAAATTAAACTTTTATCCATAGAAATTCTATGTGTGAAATAGAAAGTCTCTATGGAAAAAGTTTTAATATTTGACAGAACTGTATATTTCAGTCAATGTAGAATTAATTTTACTTCCTCCCAGCAATGCATAGCAGTGAAGACTTGGTCCTTCATTATGTAATATTTGATAAGAGATTATAATTTATAATGGATACACACAGAATCCCATATATCATTTAGCATTTCATTCAGTATCTCATTTTCTATGTAAAATTCTTAGAGCATGGTTGCTTATCTATTGCTCTGAACTAAAATGTTTACTCCCTTATAATGTAGGGCAAGTTGTAATTCATGAGGGAAGTGTCCATCCACAGGAGAAGTAGCAATCTGCATGGGAAGTGGTAATACATACAGGAAGTGGTAATACATAGGGGAAGTGGTAATCCTCACAGGAAGTGGTATCACATAACGGAAGTGGTAAATCTATAGGAGAAGTAGTAATCCTCATGGGAAGTGGAAATACATTAGGGAAATGATAATACATAGGGGAATTGGTAAATCCCACAGCCGTAGTTCAACCAAAGTGAGAGGCTTCCACAATGGATATCTCCAGAATCCCTGAATCTCCTAAAGCTACAGCAAACAATGGCAGATTTCAAATCTTTCTGAACAATTACATTAACATGATAGTCATTGTCTCACTTGCTAAAGATAGCTTACCAAGTATAAGAACTGACTTATACCAACTTGGAAAGATGGTCAAGGAAAGGAAGACTTATCCTGATCCACCACTCCAAATGTGCAGCTCCAGATTCTTAAGATGAAATTTGAACAACTATAATTTGCAAAAAGTTAAAACACTGGGACCAGCAACATGGCTCAGTGGGTAAAAGCACTTGCTGAACAAGCCTTATGACCTGAATTTGATACTTAGAATTCAATGAGAAAAGAAAATAAGTGCCTGAGAATTGTCTTTTGTCCTCAATAGAGAAGGGAATGGAGCCCAGGCACGTGCTTGCCCCCCCACTCACAAAAATACCATACATAGATACATCACACACATACAAACACACACTCACATACACACCACACTAGTAATAACACTAAAAAATAGAAACAACACATACTTTGAAAAATTAAATTTATTGATTTTAAACATACAATTAGATAAATGTAAAGATATATGTATGCAATATATGTTTATATAATAACCTTTATATAAGATCTTACAGAAATCTTAAACTCAGGCATACCCACTTTGTTGTTCATTTTCTAAATCCAAATTGGTTCTTCTAGTCTTATCCTGAAATATACCTGTATCTGTAGCCATATCTGTATCTAGGTCTACATCTGCTTCTGTACCGAAATCGACATCTTCACCTCTATCTGCATCTGCATCTATACCAACATCTACATCTATATCTCTGCATATGCATTGGTATCTACAACTACATCTATATTTACTTCTATATCTGAATCTTTATTATTATAAAGAGATTTTCTATTCATTTTACATACCAACCACAGATTCCCCTCTCCTCCCACCTCCTGCCCCCCAGCCTTCCCCCTGACTCATGCCTCATTCCCACCTCTTCCAAGTCAAGGTCTCCCAGGGGGAATCAGTAGAGCCTGGTACATTCAATTGAGGCAAGTCCAAGACCGTTCTCCCTGCACCAAGGCTGTGCAAAGTGTCCCACTATAGGCACTAGGCTCCAATAAGCCAACTCATGCACTAGGGACAGGTCCCAATCCCACTGCCTGGGGGGCCCCTATACAGTTCAAGCTAAACCAGTGTCTTGCCTTTCCAGAGGGCCTAGTTCAGTACCATGGGGGCTCCTTAGCTATTGGTCCACAGTTCATGCATTTTCACTAGTTTGGCTGGTCCTCTCTGTACATTTTCCCATCGTGATCTCCTTGTTACTGCTCATAAAATTGCTCCTCTCTCTCATTGACTGGACACCTGCAGCTCAGCCTGGTGCCCAGCCATGGATCTCTGCATCTACTTCCATCAGTCTTTGGATGAAGGCTCTATGATGACAGTTAGGGTATTCAGCCACCTGATGACCAGAGTAGGTCAGTTCAGGCACCCTCTTGACTATTGCCAGTTGTCTAAGGTGGGGTCATCCTTGTGGATTCCTGGAAACTTCCATAGCATTCTGTTTCTCCCTTTTTCAATAATGTCTTCATTTATCATGGTATCTCTTTCCTTGCTCTCTCACTCTGTCCCTGTTTCAGCTCTAATGTCCTGTTCCCCTATATTCTCATGCCCCATCCCTTGCCCTCCATTAGTGCCCCAAACCCCCAGTTTTCTCCTGTAGATCTCATCTATTTCTCCTTTGCTGGGTGATCCATGTTTCCTTTCTAGATATTGAAAAAGCCTTTGACAAAATCCAACACCTCTTCATGATAAAGGTCATAGAAAGATCAGAAATACAAGGACCATACCTAAATATAATAAAGTCAATTTACAGCAAGCCAACAGCCAAAATCAAATTAAATGGAGAGAAACTCAAAGTGATTCCACTAAAATCAGGAATAAGACAAGGCTATTCACTCTCCGCATATTTATGCAATACAGTACTTGAAGTTCTAGCCAGAGCAATAAGACAACAAAAGAAGATCAAAGGGACAAAAATTAGAAAGGAAAAAGTCAAGCTTTCACTATTTGTAGATGATATGATAGTATACATAAGTGACCACAAAAAATTTTACCAGGGCACTCCTACAGCTGATAAACTCCTTCAGTAATGTGTCAGATACAAGATTAACTAAAAAACAAAACAAAACAAAACAAAAACAGTATCCCTACTATATACAAATGATAAATGGGATGAGAAAGAAATTAGAGAAACATCATCCTTTACAATAGTCACAAATAATATAAAATACCTTGGGGTAACTCTAACTAAGCAAGTGAAGGACCTGTATGATAAGAACTTTAAGTCTCTGAAGAAAGAAATTGAAGAAGATATCAGAAAATGGAAAGACCTCCCATGATCATGGATAGGTAGTTTTAACATAGTAAAAATGGAAATCTTATCAAAAGCAATCTACAGATTCAATGCAATCCCCATCAAAATCTCAACACAATTTTTCACAGACTTGGAAAGAACAATACTTAAGTTTATATGGAAAAACAAAAAAAAATCCAGAATAACTAAAAGAAGCCTGTACAAAAAAGCAACCTCTGGAAGCATCACCATCCCTGACTTCAAGCTCTACTATAGAGCTATAGTAATTAAAAAAAAAAAAAACAGCTTGGTACTGGCATTAAAAACTCACATGTGAACCAGTGGAATAGAATTGAAGACCCTGACATTAATCTGCACATGTATGAACACCTGACTTTTGACAAGCCAAAACTGTTCAATGGAAAAAAGAAAGCGTCTTCAACAACTGGTGCTGGCATAACTGGATGTCAACATGTAGAAGATTGCAAATATATCCAAATCTGTTGCATAAAACTCAAGTTCAAGTGGATCAAAGACCTTAACATAAATCTAGTTACACTGAACTTGATAGAAGAGGAAGTAGGAAGTAGTCTTGAACACATTGGCACAGGAGACTACTTCCTAAATATAACACCAGTAGCACAGACACTGAGAGGAACAATCAGTCAATGAGACCTCTTGAAACTGAGAAGCTTTTGTCGTGCAAAGGACCCGGTCAATAAGACAAAATGACAGCCTGCATATAGGAAATGATCTTCACCAACCGCACATCTGACAGAGGGCTAACTTCCAAAATATATAAAGAACTCAAGAAACTAGACATCAAAATACCTAACAATCCAATTAATAAATAGGCTACAGAGCTAAACCGAGAATTCTCAACAGAAAAATCTCAAATGCCAAAAGACAATTAAGGAATTGCTCAACATCCTTAATCATCAGGGAAATGCAAATCAAAATGAGTCTGTGATACTTTCTTACACCTGTCAGAATTGCTAAGATCAAAAACACTGAAGACAGCTTATGTTGGAGAGGATGTGGAGCAAGGGGAACACTCTTCCGCTGTTGGTGGGAGTGCAAACTTTTGCATCCACTGTGAAAATCAGTATGGCAGTTTCTCAGAAAATTGGCAATCAATCTTCCTGAAGACCTAGCTATTATGTGAATCTTAAGGCACCTAAATGTTTTTACATTTCTTATTGAACTGTTCAAAGACTGATCTTTGATTTCCTTTTCCTAGTTCAAAGAATTCCTTAGTTATCTGATTTCTACACTAATCTTCCACATGTCTATGATAAACAAAACATGAATATGTATGATTTTGGTATGGAAATTAAATAAAGTGATAGTATGTGAGTATTCTAGAAACTGTCTTCCTCTCAAATTAATCAATTATTGATAGAGTGCTAAATTTTAAGCTATACTTGTAGTTGGTTAATTTTTTTCTGTTCATTATGTTATTTTTTTCTTCTTGCATTATTGAGCTCTGTTTTAATTATATAACATTCATTACTGTTGGGTTTCTAAATTCATTGTCCCTTAGTCTTCTTTCTCTACTTCTGCTTACATTCCTGCATTGAATCTACTTTATTTATTATAATACAAATTTTAATGTTTTCATTGGATTACTCTTTCTTTTTGCTATGGATCTCTGTTACATTTATTTTAGTTTTGATAAATAAGCAGTAACTGTAAACATTAATGTATTTCTCCTCATGGCTTGCTCATCTATCTTTCTTACATCACTCAAAACTGTATGCTTAGGGGTGGCACCCCTCACTGTTGACTGGGACCTCACATATCAATCACTATTTCAGAAAATATCCTACAAACTTCCCTACAACAATTTTATGAAGGAATTTTCTCATTTAAAAATTTTCTCTTCCCAGATACATCTATGGTTATTGTCAAGTTGACAAACACCAATCAGGACAGTGCATTTAGATAATTTGTATTTAATAGAATTATTGATGCAGTTGCATTTATGTTTTATATTGTTCCCTTCTCTAAGTATTGGTTCCATATATTTAATCCATTTTCCATACTCATTTGCATTGAACTCTTTGTATCTCAACCATATCTTCTCTATTAGTTAATGTGTTGAAGTCTTATTTTGGTAGTTGCTATAGGATTTTAGGTTAATTTAAAAATAAATTGGTGTCTCCATTAATATCATTCCACCTTTCCTGCTGCACAGTATCCTTAAAACTGTGTACTATTGCCAATATTCCTTTTTAACATTTATACTATTCTCACCTCAGTATTACTTAATTTGGCTGTGCATGAATTCTCTTTTCCCTTGCTAACTTGAAGAATTGTTCTTTTGCTTTCAGTATTGAAAAATGCTTCCTTGACGTAGTATTCCAGGTTAACAGTTTTGAAATTCTTTCAGTACTTTAAAGTTATCTGCCCTATAGAGTTTCTGATAATAATTCCCTTGCAATTTCTGTTTTTATTCCTCTGAGCTCAATGTGTCAATTGCTTTTGGAGTTTTGTATCAATGGTTTTCAGCACCTTTCATGTGGCGTGTGTAAATGTGCTTTTGCGTGTGTGTGTGTGTGTGTGTGTGTGTGTGTGTGTGTGTGTGTGTGTG
>CABHPR010040400.1:0-12905 GCA_902168415.1 Peromyscus melanophrys
GGGAGGTGCGCGGGGTGAAGGGCCGGGAGCCTGGGAGAGGAGGCCATTGCCTTTTGTGGCCAGCCCGAACTTCAGGCAGGTAACCTTTGGAGACAGCTGCTGCCCACTGCCTGGTATCTTTTCGTGGCTGCCCGCTAACCAGATGTTGCTATGCGGTATGGTTACGCACCTTCAGACGGGTTCCAGCCTTCTCCCCATGCATGCAGGCGAGCTTGTTTGCAGGTTAGGATTGATGGCTCGCCACAAGGTCATTCAGCTGTCTTCCATACTCCCTTTAGTTGTGCATTTTTAGAGTTGGGTAGTGATATTGAAAGCGAAGTGTGTATTTGACCCTTGCTTATTAGAGTTAATGGGGGAAATGGCTTGTTGGTCCCCTCTGGCAAAAGCGCAGGCTCTTCCTCCTAGGGGAGCTATTGGCACTGAAAGCCTGGTTAGGCTTTGAGTGGAAATAGGCTGTGAGGTTGGAAGATGCCAAGGTCACCTGCGCCTGCGGTCCCTTCTGCTTTCCACACCTGGCTCCTCGGCCCCTCTGCTTCAGTGTTTGGCTGAGTCCTGCCTCTTCCTTCTCCTGGGCCCCTGCATCAATCTTCTAGCTCTAAACTACTAAGCTCCCTGCTTAGGCATCCCCCAGATAACTGCTGGCCAGGCTTCTCTCAATCCTGACTGAAACACTGGGCGCCAGGGTAGAGAGTTTCTGAGCAAATCTGCACTCTTTTGGGGGCTGATTATTACCTCTCTCCAATGGTGAGAAGGTGTGTATTCCTTTCCTTCCTAAGTGCCCTCCTCACCAACCCATGCTGCCAGAGGATGCTCCTAGTCATGTGTTTAGCTACTTTAAACCCGTGAAGCACACAGCACCATGACAGTCTCCAGCAATCGGCTGTGGAAATGGATTACAGTTGTTGTCATGTGTTGTGGTAAAGGCCTTTCTCCTACCATAGCAGCCTGTGCTTCCCTCAGACCGCATCGCTGGACAGCAGCAGCTAGCTCTCCTCATACTGCAGTCCACAGCGGCATCTTCTCAGCCACTGCCAGGACTGAGTCAAAGGGGAAGATGGGCGCTGTTCTTCCCACCATCAGCACGCCCCGTTCAGGTGCCTGTTCAGGAGAGAGCTGAGTGTGTGTGTGTGTCCTGTGCCTCTGCCGTGTGTGGACCGGCCGTTGTCCCTTGTAAATGCTTCTGACCTGCAGAAGACTCCAGTGCATTACCTTCGGACAGGCTTCCAGTGTTTTCTCCCTCCATGTTCCTGGGTGCCTCGCAGACCCCACTAACCCTGTACACAGGGAAACAGGCAATGCTATCACTGCAACGGATTTACTGATGCATACATTCCAGAAGCTGCATGGTCTGTGAAAAACATGCTCGCTGTAATTCTTGCTTGCATTTAGACTTTGAGCGACCATCAGTTCTACACCGAGTTTGTGGTATTCTTCTGGCTAGCAATAATGATGTGCTGGCGGGTTTCTGTATGGGTATCTGTGCAGTACTCCATGACTAAATGAGCATCCTCATACCACATTAGAATTGTGTATTTCCCTTGCTCAGTCCCTAAATAGTTTCCAGCAGTTGGGAAAAGGGAGACCACAGACAAGGCCTCTGACCTGTGAATTGTTGAAGCCCTTTTGCTTTCTTGGGCTCCTGTGGCCCCTGTGTGGTTGGTTTTGTGCCAGCCAGAGATGTCTGACCACTGGAGAGGCAACAGGACCCGAGTCAAGAAGCCACAGAAAGGATTCTCTGTTTGTTGTTTTTTAATATTTAACTAACTGTGAGTGTTTGGCTGACCAGGAGCAAGTTGAGAAATTTTTGGTGTGCAGGACAGACCCGCCAGGCATCTGGTGTCGAGCTGGGGGTCTGGTTCCTTGAGAGGGTTGGTTTGCTTAATTTTACAGGTCAGAAAAGGAACTTCTACAAGGTAATCCCGTAGCTGGGGGAGCTGGCAAAGCATGAGGACCTGAACTCGATCCCCAGAACCCACGTGAAAATAAAAAGGCAGGCTTGGCGGCACATGCTGGTCATCTCGGTGCTGGGCAGGGGGTGGAGACAGATTCCTGGGCCCTGCTGGCCAACCAGTCTATCCTACACACACACGCACGCACGCACGCACGCACGCACGCACGCACGCGCGAGCACACACACACCTTTCAAACTGGAACCAAAGTCCTGGCTTTGAATCCGAACTGCCACTTAGTCTCTCTGTGACCCCAGGATCTGTGTTGCCTTCATTTGTCTTTTAAAAGTGGGAGTAATGATCTTATCTTCTGCATCGTGTTAATGTGAGAATTCAATGGATTAATCATATACATGTAAGTTGATTATAAAGTGGTTAGCAGGATGCACAATGAGCATCTAATTAGATATAAATGTTACTATTACCTCCTCCCATTTTAAGAGCTTTAATGGCTAGCTGGGGCTCACTACACCTCATAAGCCTTGAGTACAGTTTTCCAGCTTTGCTTGGTTGTTGAGTTGAAAGCGGGGAGTGGATAGTATGTCTTGGAAGTTCAGGTATGAAGTGTCCTCTAGAAATGACATCCCTGCCTAGCATCTCAGGGGGAAGTCAGCTGTGATTAAACCCACAGTCCTGTGGCTGAAACTCGTGTGTGCATGCCCTAGAGTTCTCTTTCTGAGTAGCTCTCGAGACCCGCAGAGTGTCATACCTGGTTTCTGTAAATGGTGGTTGGAAATGGATGCTTGTCTATGGGCAGTGGGGCTGTGACTGACAAGTGTCTGTTCAGGGAGGTGATGCTGGGTGGGAGCCTGGTTGGCAAATGGGCTTTTAATAGAGGATTGCCTTGCCTGGCTTAAGCTTAGTCCCACTTCAGGGTCTGTAGCAGCGCTGGTTAACGCTGGATTTGCCAACAGGAAAGTTCAGAGCTGATGCTAACTGTCAGGATTACGTCTGCAGGCTGGAAAGACTGCACAGATGCTGAAGTGCTGTGATACAGACGTGAGTTCAGATCCCCAGCACTCATGTAAAAAGCCTAGCCCTAAGTGGTCCCCTGCAAGCCAGTGCTGGGGAGGCAGCTTGCTGGCTAGCCAGTCCAGCTGCATTGATAAACTCCAGGATCAATGAGAGACCCTGTCTCAAAGATAAAATGGTGAGCAGTCGGGGAAGAGACTCCGTGTTGACCCCTGGCTTCCAAACACACCCACAAAAAAAATGTGTAACACAAGCACACCCAAAATCAAATTTGTTAGATAGAGAAGGAAACCCAATGGGTTTGGTGCAAATACTCACAGAGGACAGCCGCAGAGGTGAGATGTCACTGAACCCCAATGCTTTGCTTTTGGGTGGGGTGGTAATGTTTAGGCACTACCCCCAGCATTCCCAGAGAACAGTCAGCAGCAAATAACCTGGGAATTTCTCCAGCTGCTTCTTGCCCTTTCTTGTGTAGAAGGCAAGTAAAGATGGCCGCCTGCCATTTGTCTCCTTTGAGTGGGTGTGTGAACCGTCCTGGGCCAGGGACTGGTCTGGCAGTTGGAGAAATCAAGTCTAATTCTCAGCCAGGGAGGAGAGACTTGAGGTGGGAGCTGTTGATCCATGGGTGCCCCAGGTTGGCTCCAGGAAAGAGTCCCCCTGAAGGGGCAGTTATTCAGAGTCACATCACGAGCATAAAGTGATTGGAATGATAGGCTTGAAAAAGGGGCCTCCCCGGGGCTCAGTCCCCTAACCTCCCCCTCCAGTGGTAGACTTTGATTACAGTGTGAGAAGCTCATACTTGCTGCCAGATTCCTAGGGAGGGGCTGTGTGACTTTATTTGTGAGAGCTGCTGGTGTCTCGAGGGGTGCTTATGATTCCTCTAGTTCCTGTTGCTGTATTGATAGCTGGGTTTAACTAGGTCCTCTGTGGGATTGGAGCCACCCAGGTGGCCGCTCACTGACTCTATTAGGGGCTCTTTGCAAGAAGACTACTAGGACCCTGACTCTGGCCACTCTCCCATCCCCACCCTACTGTGACAGACAAGGGTCCTCATAGAAAGCATCTTGGCAAGTGTCCTTTGTTACGCTGGTGGTCCCTGTGTTTACTCTGGGCACTTGGGGGCTGTTTGCCCAGAGCACTCGGTAGCGCTGGAGTGTGTAGCTTGTGTTTTCCTTAGCTTAGACCCATATTTTGTTGGGGAAGCTGGGAAAATTAAGCACTAAAATTGATGTTTTGTTGTTAAAGATGACAAGGAAATACCCAGTTTTCTCTCCTGTCTTTAATTAAAGTCTTCTTAGGAAAGGCCTTTTTGGAGTGTGTGTTAAAAGAATAGAGAAAGGGCAGTGGTGGTACTCTGTACCCTCCAGTCCAGCATCCCTAGTTCTCCTTTTTTCCCTTCTCATCTTCTCAAAAGATGGAAGGGAAGGGATTAAATGTGGGCCAATTCCAACCCCCATCCATCAGAGCATGAAATTTTATGATTATGGAGTATGGGGGCTTGAATTCCAGGTATAGTCAGAAATGATTAATGCCACTTGTCTGCAGCCTAATTAGACTTGGTAATGAATGTGTGTGTGTTCGTCTGCAGAAGCTGTGGGTTATTAGATGGCAGGGAATTGATGAGGTCTGGGGCTGGGATCTTTCCCTTTCTCCGAGCTCGCTCTTGAATCAGCCAGTGCCAAGCTTGGCAGGTAAGCCCTGAGTGACAAGGAAAACAGCCTCAGCCAGCCCGAAGGATTGTGCCTGGCTGGCAGCGTGAATCCCATCCCGGGGAGTATGCCCTGGTCAGGTTTGGGCCAGGCCAGCCGAGGTCTGGGAATGCACACAAGACAGTTTACGTGCCAGAGCACCTCTGCTCTGAGGAACCTCATTTCCAGGCCTCTCGCCACACTCATCCTCAAAATAACCTCATGAGGCTGGAATGTGGGATGTTTCTGCCAAGCACTCACCTGCCTGGGGCTTTCTTGGCCAGCCTGCTAGCAGGGACCTCTCAGGTAGAGCCAACTGTGACAGGCCTGCCGGGCTTTGAGGCCATCTTAGGCCCTCACCATGTTTCCCCACTTTGGACCCAGTGCCTAGCACTTCTACCATGGACATCCCCCAAGCATGGCAAGGCGGCATGTGTGCCCTACCTACTCCCAGGGATCTCTCTGGCTCTCCGTACTCACCCCCTCAGTGCTCAGTTTCCCATAGAGGGCGGGTGCTTGCCTCTCTTGCCCTGCCTGGGGTATTATTAAGGCTGGTGATGGACCTATAAACATCTCAGGTCCTTCCTGTTCGCATTCCAGAGATGGCAGGGCGAATGTTCTTTGGAGGGCGAGTAGTTGTGGGTGTGCAAGGCATGTAAACACCCTGGCCTTTCTGTTCCTGTTCCTGGCTTTAGTCAGGGCCAGGCGCCTCTTCCCAGCTGACAGATTCTGGTCTGGAGGGCTGCAGGCTACCTCTGCCCTCCCAGATGCATGATCTTGTCCGTGGTCTCTGCTGTCTGGAGCCACCCAGGCCTCCTGCAAGGTTCTGTTCCAGCTCCCCCACCCTCACCCCCCCGGGTCAGGAAGTGCTGGCGGCAGCTGACTGCCAAGGCCAGCCCTGACTGGGGAAGATGGTTTTGTATTTAGTCATATTCGGGGTTTTTTCCAGACACGCTGACAAACTTCTCTCCCCGTGTTCTCAGTAAGAGCTCAGGGTTGAGAGGGGTGCACAGCCAGACTTGGGACTTTGGGGAGAGAAGGAGGGGTGAGGAGGTGATGTCAGATTCGGCACAGTCTGCTTTCCCTGGGGGCACGGGTTTAGTGGGATAAAGTCTGTGCTGGGAATGGTTGTGCCCCAAGGTCAAGGGTATCTTATCTCAGACCTGTGCCAGTGATAGGTGGGTCTTCACTGAAGCGCACACATGCTGAGGAGACATGGGCAGGGCCTGGTGGACCTCAGAACCTCTTCGTGGTGTGTTCATTGGCCAATGTGTCTGTGCTGGGCCTGTTCTAGCCTGCTTGTGGTTCCTGGAGTAGAGGAAGTTCATGAGATACAGCCACTGGGAAATCTGAAGTTGTATCTTCTTGCACTTTAGTTGGGGGATGAAGGAAGTGCATTGACATGCCTCTTGGGACCATGGCACGTCCTCGGTGTGGAATGATGGGTTGTGGCTGAGGGGGTCTGGGTGACCGCTGGAAGCTGGAGTGTCACATGTTTGGACTGCAGTTGAGGACACCAGGAAAAGCACAAGGTGGCATTGCACAGAGGCCTTCTCAGAGGGTGGTGCTCAGCGTTTAGGCTGTTCATTCCCATGTGTCACTGGACGGGTGGCTGGTGGTGAAGTATGACACTCACCTGTGACCACAAGAGGCTAGGTCATACTTATTCTTTGGTAGAAGACTTCTGTGCCACCCTCTGCCACCCCCAACTCCCTGTGTCCTGAATAGACACATTTCCAGGTCTTCAGTGGCTGCTGGGTGGAGAAAAATGAAAGCTTGGGCCTGGAGAGATGGATTGGTATGTGCGGTACTTGCTCTGCAAGCGGAGTGACCACATTTGTAATCCCAGCACTGTGGGGCCAGAGAAAGGCAGATTCCTGGAGATGGCTGGCCAGCCGGCCAAGCCTAATTAGCGAACTCATGGTTCCAGTGTGAGACCCTGTCTCAAAAAACAAGATGGTTGGCTCCTAAGGAATGATACCCAAGGTTGTCCTTTGGCTTCTACATGCACCTGTGGACATAAAAACATGGACACACATGTATGCGTACACGCACGAACACACACATGAATAAAAGGAAATGAAAACTCATCTTACATGGCCCTTGATGAAACTGGTTCCTAAAAGGCGGGTCTAAAAGTAGAGCAGTGTTGTTTGTGGTTCTTTAGAAATTCTTTTGAAGGTCTGGGGAGATTGCTTGCCGAACGGGTACGAGGCCTTGAATTAGATGGGTCCTCACCACTGCAACAACGATACTGCGGGGCATGGCGGGAAACAGAGAGTCCTGCGAGGGAAGGACAGCTTAGATCCCCTCCGGGTTGTCTGGTGCGTGCTGGCCCTGGGGCAATGTCTTCACTGAGTTTGCTGAACCGTGGCGCAAGTTGTTCTGCGAAGCTGTGAAAATGGAAATGAACACTCACCTGTCCTAGAGAGAATGGCCGAGAAGTCCAGGGCGGAGGGGATTTGAACCGCCGCACCTGGCTGTGTCTGAAGTGTTTTCCTGTTCAGCCCGTGTGGTTGGGCCCTGTGTTCTGCTGTGAGGTAGGCAGGACTGACTGAATCATGGCTGTCACAGACGTAGAGACATTGCAGTCAGGGAAATTGAGGGGCTTCTACGGGATGATCCAGATGCTAACACAGCACTCTGCCTTCAGAGCTAGCCTTCAGGTCACATAGATTGTTAGGTTTTCTTAAGTCTGTCAATGGATGTTGACATGTCCAAAACACGGTTACTAGTAATAGCTACAGGGGCTGAAGAAAAGGAGGGTGAATCGTGTGCAAGCCGCAATTTCCCTCAGTTTCTGAGTGGTTGAGAGTTGGAGCCTGTCTTCCCGTTCAGTTTCTAAGTTGGTCTTTGTCATGTGCAAATCACAAGATCTTTAAGTCCCAGGGTAGAAGAAATGAGTGTCCTTCCACTCCCAACATACCTGTTGGTGATAGGTGTATACATGGGGTGGGTATGGGCTCACATAGACATGTGCATGGGGTGGGTATGGACTCACATAGACACATGCATAGGGTGGGTATGGACACAGACATGTGCATGGGGTGGGTATGAACACATATAGGCTTGTGCATGGGGTGGGTATGGACACACATACACATGTGCATGGCAGGGGGGTATGGACTCACATAGACACATGTGTAGGGTGGGTATGGACACATAGACATGTGCATAGGGTGGATATGAACACACATAGACATGTGCATAGGGCGGGTATGGACCTGTAGGCACCTCCTTTGTGTGTTGTGGCTGTCACAGTTCATGACACAGACCAGCCAATAACCAAAGTGAAATTAAGCAAACAGAACCCTAGGGGAGACGGCTGAGGCAGAGAAGGGCTGGATGAGGATTGGAAAGTAAACCAGGTCTGCTCTGCAGACCTCTGGCTTGAACCCTAGGCAGCGGGTCCGCCGCCTGCTTTCCTCATTCCCTTGGATGTGTTTTCCATCCAAGCCCAGAAGACGCTGGAGGTTTGGTGGTTTCTGTTGTAATAATTATGTCCTTTCTGCAACAGTGGAAAGTATTAAAAACCCAGAAAGTCTTGGTGCTGCCTTGTTTAGCCACAGATCCCTGCTGTAACTCGAGAGCTCGGAGTGAGCTCACGGAAAGTCTGCTCTAGTGATGAGTGCTTTGAAAGCAATCCATTTTGATATAAGTAGGTGTTTGAGGGGAGGCTGTCTCCTACCCCAGACCTGTAAGATGGCGAAGACTGTTGCTTCAGCTCTGTTCACCCTTGGCTAGACTGTCTTTTCAGCATGGAGAGAGATCCTCAGCCTAAGCTTGGACGTTAGGGGCAGCACGAGGTCATCATAGACAGCCCCCTGCTATGGGTGGTAAGGCTCCCAGTTGTAGAACACCTGTCTCATTCCCAAAGGATCAGGGATGCAGATTCTAGAGTATGACATTTGTGTGGGCCCTAGATTTCATCCTGAACACTGAAAACAACAAAACAAAACCCCCAAACACACCAAAACTCTGTGTCGAGATAAGAGAAGTGAAGCCAGCCCATCCTAGAGCCAAGTGGGAAGGAATCCTCTTTTATGCATATTAAAACTCTCCCAGCCTCAGATGGCCTTCTTTCCTAGGGCAGTAGTGGGAATACTGCCCTTTCCTGGCCTGGGCTGGGCCAGAGTTCCTAGATGTTCTGGGCAGAGGCTCAGAGGGCCAGAGGGCTCTGGGCACCACCTCTTGCTTGGCGGTTCCAAGTGTCATCTCAGAACCTGGACTCACAACCTTTTTCCAGTACAGAGCCCGCTTGAGAAGCTAACAGGCCACAAAAACAGACTAGAGAGACACCAGTCTTCCTGGGTCAGTGTCCAGGCCTGAGGAGGGACGGCCCTGCAAAGGAGAAGTGTCACATTAAGTCTGGGTACACACCATCCAAACACTGGCTAAACTCCAGTCGTTTCCAAGATAGCTCTTACAACACGGTTTCCCAAATATCACGGCAGGGCCACCTCTCTTTGTGGCTGTATAGAATGATTTTTTTCCCCCACACGTAATGGATATATTTATTCTCTTCCACATATCTATGTCCAGCAGCACTTGATGCTATCTCAGGACAGTGAAAGAAGGCCAGTCCACCCCCACAAGCTGTAGCCCTGAAATGCACTGGATTTAAGGCGGCTTGACTCAAGGAGCTCTTATTCCATGTTGTTCCTCCCTTTTAAGAAGGGAGAAAGAGATATTGTCCTCAAAATATGTAAAATGGTGGAATTTTATGTATTCTTCCTCAAGCAGTACAGAAAACGACAGAAGAGGAGAATAAGGCAGGCTTCAGAGTGGAGAACACAGACTCCCAGAGCATGATGGAACAACACACAAAATGAGCATAAAACCACGAGGAGACAAAAAACAAGGGTTGTTTTTGTTGGTTTGTTTTACCAACAGGCTCAAAAATCTGTGAGACAAAAATTCTTGGAGTTAATACAGATTGATTTCAGAGCCCATGAATGTTAGTCAAATGTTCTACCACTGAGCTACGCTCGTGGCCCCACTAAGACAGTCTCTTGCTTAATTGACTAGGCTAGTCTTGAACTTAGGTCCTCCTACCCCAGTCTTCCGAGTAGCAGGGATTACAAGCATGTGGCATCGTGTTTCTATATTAAATGAGGATTTGAAGCTATGTGCTGCCATTGCTTCTGCACTGAGTATGGAGACTCTCTAGGATGAGTGGGCTGGACAGACCCTCAGAGCCGGACTTCTGTGAGGAAGATCAGTGATGGAGAGGTGAAAAGTGGCTGTGGTTTCTTTGTCTCTCTGATCTTTCAGCATTTACATGATATCTGACTCTGGGTTTTTATTAATAAGACCAGTTAGGATTCCGGCTACAGTGGGCAGCTTCTTTAAAGTTCAAAGTCAGCATTTTCTTTTTTGAGTAGGTCAGAGGATGTGGGAATCCAGCTCCTACCTTTTGAAGGGTTCTTAGGTAGAGGAAAGAGGAATTAAGAAATGACAGATAGAAAGAGAGACCTAGACGATGAGAAGAAAGACAGAAACGCAGGATAGCCTCGGGAGGGCCTGGGTCAATACCCACCTGCCACTTTGTTTATTCAAAAGGGCTTTTTATAATATGCCAAGGGGAGAGTCAAAAGACCTCCCCCTTGCAAGATCAAAGCACACCATACAGCCAAGTGTAGACCCTTCCAAACATGTGGTAACCACGCCCGTGGCCAAATCATCTCCTTATGCAGCCTTGCTGGGTAAAGCAAGCTCAGATTCTCTGACCCTGAGTAAGGTCTCACTAGATAGCTTCTGTGGGCTCCCACAAGAGGATATGGCCTTTGGCCTATAGCATTCTCTTTGACTTTGGTGGAGTTGAGAGCACAAAGAGGTTGAGCTAGAATTTGGCAGTTGCTTGGGACTCTGGGACTCCTGTAGGGGACGCCTGGCTGGGTCTCTGGACAGCCTGAGGGTGGGTCCAGTGGCCTTCCCAGAAGGCTGCTGCCACCCTGGTACCAGCTTTCTGACTTGGCCTGGGCAACAAGCAAGGTCTTCAGACATTCTCCTATGAGGCTGGCTACTTTTGAGTCAGAGTCAGGGATATCCTATGAGCCCCAGTTTTAGGCCAAAGAAACATTTCCATCCTTATGTGGGAGACCATTATTTTCTCCTTTGCTTCCCCCACCCCCTGTAGCCCACAGGATCACATCTTTCTGCTTGTCTCTCCCCTCTTCCCAGGTATCTGGTCTAAGATAAATGTTCTGATCTCCTCAAAGCCACACAGCTTCCTCGCAGCCTCCCGCCCCCCTCTGTTGAGCGATATGAATTCAGCAATATGAATTAGCTTTGAGTTGTCCCTCAGGAGCCCGATATTCAGCTGGTAAAGCATTATTAACCCACCCACCCCCAAAGCAATCCATTAATGAGCTCCTAGGCTGGACATGTGGTATGAGGTAACGGATGACTTTGGTCGTCGGTTGGAACTTTGAAGACATTGATTTTTTTCAGACTCACAGGCATGAGTGAGGAGTGAGGCTGGGGCAGTCTCTCCTGCAGCCTGTTTGGTGGGGGCACTTTTATCTTATCTAGCTAAAAGCCCAGGAATAGAAAGTTTTCCATTGGAGGAGGTGGCAGGGACAGGATCTCGGCTGAGGAGGGGGAGACGTCCGTGAGGTCTCAGGTGCCTATTCTGGTCACAGGAAGGCTAAAGCTCTCTGCAGGGCCAGTGACTCTCTCTCTCGGCACCCTCCCTTGACTCCAGGCCTAGAGAAGAGCTATTGATCGGCAGACATCTTAGAATGAGGGAGGGCCCAGATGAGGAGGTGGTGGCCGCCTGCTTCAGCACAGTCGCTGTGTGTCTCCAGAGGCTCTTCCAAAGGCTCCCAAGGAGCCAGGAGCTGTCAGAAAAGCTCCAAACCCCACAGAGGCTCTGCAGCAAAGCCCTGGCTCATGGTAGGTCCCTGCTCCTCCATCTGGAGATGCTCCAGACCAGAGGGGAATGGGTATTTGGGTTCCCAGGTCTCTGCCTAGTGGCTTTCCTCATGGAAAAAGAATGTGGGATCCTTCAGGCAGCCAGGCCCTTAATACGGAGCTCAGCACCATTTTCTTGGTCCCCTGGCTCTGCAGAGAACAAGGTTTGGGTGCTGTCACCTTGCCTGATTGAAAAGCAGGAGGAACGGATGGGCAGTCATCCTGGGTCAGAGACACTGTTTTGGCTGTGGGTTTTAATAAGTCTATGAATTAGGACTGAGTAGCCATTGGGATCTGGCTTCCTGACCCAGTAGAACCCGGTGCCTCCGAGAGCTACTGTCTTCCATTCTGCCTGTCTCATAGTTTGCAGGGCACCAGACTTAGTGAAGCTGAGTGAAGACCTGCCAGAGTAGCAATGGCTCCTAGGCAGAGTTTCCCACTGGTATGATGAGTGAAAGTGAGTGGTGTGTGGGCTGAAAGCTGCTGGGTGGAACCTTCCGGAAGAAGCCTACTCTCGGGCAGTGACTGGCCACGACTTTCCTTTCCTGAGCACCAATTAGGATGAGAATGATCCTTAGCTGGGAAAGGACAGAGGGGCAGAGAAGGAGTGGATGGGAGAGGAGCAAGAGAACAGCTATGTCCTGTTATCACTGCTTGTCTGGTCATCCTCTGCTGTTCTCTGGGATCAACAAAGGCTCAGCCTGGGGACCGGGGATGATCTGAGGTGTTGCTTTCTAGCCAGAGCTCTTTCCACTGGGTAGTGTTTTCTCCAGGACGGTTGGGGTACGATCTGCAGAAAACCAGAAACGTTTATATTTATTTTTACTATCTTTCGTTTGCTCCAGATCCCTGTACGGAGGGAATGCAGAGGAGTTAGTCTTTTGCAGTGAGGCCCTTGTCAAAGGTCATTGCCTCGTAGCCAGAGCTGGAGCCCTTTGCCACTGGATTCTGCCCGTTACGGTGACCTATGACTGTTTCCTTTCGATGGTTGGAAGTCTTTGGAGGGCCCTGTCTTTCCTCGGGGCACTCTGCCCATTTCTCTAATATTTTTCAATACATTCAGAAATAAGTGGAGAGTCCAGGTAGTCACAATATAGCTTAGAGATGGAACTAAAATTAAATGCCATATCTGGACCAAAATTTTGGAATCAAAATTTTTCAATGATTTTGACCATGACAGATAATTTTTCTGACTATGGCTTTACTTTTGAGAAATGGGAAATTTATCCTCATCAACAGCCAAATGCATACTCTGTGCTAAGAGGGAAAATGGCTCCTGGATTTCTTGATTTCAGTGAGCACTCTCTTTCTTGAACTCCCTCTTTCTCTCTCTTACACACACACACACACACACACACACACACACACACACACACACACA
>CABHPR010040451.1:5804-27749 GCA_902168415.1 Peromyscus melanophrys
CACACACACACACACACACACACACACACACACACACACACACACACTCTAAGTGACCTTTCCTCTCTCCCTTTCTGTATCTTCCTCTACTTTCTGACACTCATCCCCTTGGAGAATATGGCCACTTGCCAGGCTTCCTAGGAACTTCCAGTTCTTAGGAACTGAACAGCATCCAATTGTGATGTGAAACCTCTGAGAGTTTGCAACCTCTGTCCTTGTAAGTGGTGCAGTCCCCATTCTGGGGTTTGATTGTTCTGCGTCAAAAACTCAGTTTGAGCCATTCTCTGAACTGCGCCCCAACATCCAACCTACAGAACAGAACCCTTTGTCATTTGTCTCCCAGACCACACCCACCACCACAAACTCACCAGGAAGGTAAGGCTTGACCAACATCTGGAGGCTGCCTAGACCTAGACCCCCTCCAGAACTCCAGGAGGTCCTTGGAGTTTGCTGCCTGGCTTCCACAAGCAGGGGATATTATTGGGTCATTCCCCTGGCTGTTGTCTGATTCTGGGTGACAAGCTGGGGAACTACTGTAGTCTTCATCTCCCTTGCCTTCTGAGATGAGTAACAAATTGTGCTCCCAAAGACACCCCTTTGGCATCCCTAAAATCAAGCCTCAGAATTTTAGTTCTTGCCAGCTGCAGACCCGCAGGTCTTATGCAGCTCTCCATTCCAATCTGACCCCAGTTAGACAGCAGCCATACCAGCCCAAATTCATTAGTTTTAATTCCCAAAGCCTCACTGACTTAGGTAACTTCTTCAGACAAGACAGCAGATGGTCTGCAGCTCCCACTCAAATCCCCACTCCTGTTCTTGCCTTTGTTCCTCAATGCCGGCACACCAGGTTTGTCCAGCTCAAATTTCTAAACCTAATTCACCTAACTCACTCTCTCTCTCTCTCAGATGCTAATTGAGGAGCTCCCGCCCTATCAGACTTTTCTCCCACCCTGCCTCTTTATGCTGCAGGGACACACTTCTGGGACACAGATAGATCGCTTGGGCACAAGAGGTCCATTTGAGATCTGGGATCTCTTCCCTCCTGATGGAACCCCTAAATCTTACCCAGAGAAAGAGAGGGAGGAGGAAAGGAAAGGAAGGAAGGAAGGAAGGGAGGGAGGGAGGGAGGGAGGGAGGGAGGGAGGGAGGAAGGAAGGAAGGAAGGAAGGAAGGAAGGAAGGAAGGAAGGAAGGAAGGAAGGAAGGAATTAATTCTGGCTCGTGTAGTTATGGAAGGTTTTAAATGACCCCAGACAGCCCACCCTAGCATTTTCCTGACCTCAAATGGGAGCTGCCCAGGAAGCAGGGACAGGATCAGGGCAGCCTATGTGTGGGGTGTTGACAAACTGTCCCGTGCTGTCTAAGCTCACTGGCTCTGGAGATGGATCTTGGACGTCCCACTTCAGAATCAAGTATGTTTGTCTCAAAACATCCCCCAGATTCCTTCCCAGGATCAGGCTGGCCCCTAACTCTGGGACACAGAGAAGAGTCACTGACACTACCCAGGAAGTAAAGACATGTGCCCTTAAGAACAGCTAATGGGTAAAATATTCCCAGCATAGGTTACTATGATGTATCGCATAATACAGAGATGTCTATCGTCAAAACAACTACTGTAAAGGGATACAAAAAAGAAAAGTAGCCCCCAGCTCTGTGACAGGGGGAAAGCACATGGTGACTGCTGAGCTACCACCCTCTTGCCCCATCCTAGAACTGGACTGGTGACATCCCTTGGGCAGATTTGGGAAGATACTATCCACCTGGAGACAAACCAACCTTTGGGATTTGATTTGATTTTTATGTTTTGATTTGTTTTCATTTTGACACAGTTTTTGCATAATATACTCACTGGCTTCTAAGGAGAACCTAACAAAGGGGCCTACCACTTTAAGATTTAAGGAGGCCAGGGCTAAATATTGATAAGACACAGATTCCCAATAGGGACTCAAAGAATAAATTGTCAAGTGCTAGACAAGCTGCTGACAATGAGGTGCTTTTATGACAAGCTCTGCTGGGTCTTAGCGCCTGTTATTTCTGCCTGGTATCTCTGGCCTGTCTTCCTCTAATTGGGATAGAGTCCCCTCCTGTGTCCTTAAGAGATTCCTTTGCTCTACACTGCTCTGCTTTATTTCTGCCCAATCTAACATGTCTCCTAAAAATCTCCATGTTAAGTTTTCTTTTCAGGATGGAGATTACAAAAAGCACATCACAGCAAACAATAACACTCAAAATCTTGGCTTATTAAAATATAATCTGATGAATGATTGTATATATATGGACTGTCTAAGTATGATTATTGCTTGTTTTTCTTTAATAATGTATTTAGTTAACTTATGAGTAAGTGCTCACGTGAACTAAAGTTGATAACTGGCCCAGCTTCATTTTGTTCATAATGAAACTAAAATCTTAAGGAACAAAGGAATGGTAAAAGATATTTAATCAATGTAACCACAGAGGTAAAACATGAGATTTTATATTAAAAAATTTTTAAATCTTCTTATAAGGACAAGATAAATGTAATTGTACAGTTCTGGTCAAAATATTATCAACTTGATTCCTTTATTTTTTCATTAAGATATTTTCTATTCATTTTACATATCAATCACAGATTCCCCTGTCCTCCCTCCTCCCACCCCCCAGGCTTCCCCCCCCCAACCCACCCCCAATTCCCACCTCCTCCAAGGCAAGGTCTCCCCTGGGGAGTCAGCAGAGCCTGGTACATTCAGTTGAGGCAGGTCCAAGCCCCTCCTCCCTGCACCAAGGCTGAGCAAAGTGTCTCAGCATAGGCACTAGGTTCCAAAAAGCTGGCTCATGCACTAAGGACAGGTCCCGGTCTCACTGCCTAGGGGCCCCCTAAACAGTTCAAGCTAAACAACTGTCTCACTTATCCAGAGGACCTAGTCCAGTACCATGGGGCCTCCTCAGCTATTGGTTAACAGTTCATGTGTTTCCACTAGTTTGGCTAGTTGTCTCTGTACTTTTTCCAATCATGGTCTCAATATCTCTTGCTCATATAATCCCTCCTCTCTCTCGTCGAATGGACTCCTGGAGCTCCTCCTGGGACTTGGTCGTGGATCTCTGCTCAACTATGTTCATAGCAGCATTATTTGTAATAGCTGGAACCTGGAAACAACCTAGATGCCTTTCAACTGAAGAATGGCTAAAGAAAATGTGGTACATATACACAATGGAGTACTACTCAGCAGAGAAAAACAATGACATCATGAGGTTTGCAGGCAAATGGATGGAACTAGAAAATATCATCCTGAGTGAGATAACCCAGACTCAGAAAGACAAACATGGTATGTACTCACTCATAAGTGGATACTAGATGTAAAGCAAAGGATAACCAGACTGCAACTCATAGCTCCAGGGAGGCTAGCTAGTAAAGAGGACCCTAGGAAAGACACAAGGATCACCCAGCGATGGAGAAATGGATGAGATCTACATGAGCAAACTGGGGGTGGGGGTGGGGGGTAATGGAGGGCAAGGGTCGGGGGAAAGAGAGCTTAGGGGGGCGGGAGGTCCCAGCTGGATCAGGAACAGAGAGGGAGAACAAGGAAAGAGATACCATGATAAATGAAGACACCATGGGAATAGGAAGAAGCAGAGTGCTAGGGAGGTCCCCAGGAATCCACAAAGATGACCCCACTATAGACTACTGTCAATGGTTGAGAGGGTACCTGAGCTGACCTACTCTGGTGATCGGATGGCCGAACACCCTAACTGTCATCATAGAACCCTCATCCAGTGACTGATGGAAGCAGGTGCAGAGATCAACTTGATTCTTATCCCAATTCTGGTTCTACAACATGGTCCCTGTCACTTAGAGATATAAATTAGCTTTCAGAGATGATTGCTCTACTCCAGAATATGTTTTTCCTATTGAACAATCATCTTCCCTTTAGATAAGAATAGCGCATGTCTGTGCTTTTCAATATGTCTCATATATAAATGGATGTCATATAAAGACAGATATTTTAGGGATTTGAATGATATTTTTTACCACTATTGGCTCTCTAAAAACAAACACATAAACAAATGGGTTTTTTAAGGTTCTTATTTTTGCCAGGCCTATTTTTTTAAAAGAAAGAAAGAAAGAACTCTAGTATCTGCCTTGTAGAATATAGGGCTTCTGTCCTTTCTTCTCAGTTAAACAACTGCCATCTTTGTACTTTCAACTATGCCTGCCCAAAATAATCACAATGGACTTATTAAATGTTAATACGCTTTCTCAAAAGAGGAATGAACAGTCCATCCCAGCCAATTTTATGTAGACAAAGAAAACACTAAAAAAGGAAGATCTATTTATGTAGCTATGTTTTTTTTTTTAAAAAAAAAAGGCTCTCATACATACTAAGCAAAGACTTTTCATTGTGATTGCTTCCAGATCACCCACATTTCCATCAGTAACCCCTTACCAACTATCTGTCAGTAGAACCAGTAATCTCATTGGTTCCCCATGGTGAGCTTGGATGAAACTGAATTTTGGTTTGTCACTGGGACCTTAGGAGGAGGGGATAGTCATTGCTTAGTCTAAATAAACCCTTCCTCAGGAAGAAAATTTTCATAATTATAGTAAATTAATTTATTAGACATTATGTCCCATGCTACTAAGAATAAAAGAAAATATTAGAAGGATATAAGGATGGAAATCATTTCAGCAAAAAAGGATTTATATATATGAAGATTAAGATTGTTGGATGTTTCCAAAAAAATTGAAAAGAAGACCAGAAATTTTGTGCAAGTTATGAAGGTCTGAGTTAGTTATTTAAGGCACATAAAGAATAAGACTTAGTGATGATGTATATGGTATTAAAGTTTCTAGGGTCAAAGATCAACAACTTTAAAAACTGGCTAAAAAATTACATACCAGCAGACTGGTATAACTGACCTTCTGGATGTTCAATAACCATATTAGGAAGCCTATATTAATATGGTCAGAGGGATTAAGAAGGAGAATACATCCCCCCTGCCCTCCAAAGTCAACTAGGTTCCAGGGAACTATGGAGCATCCCTTAAAATGTTCCATAACCTTGGAAAGCTATCTATTATCCTGTTTAGGGAGGCTGTGGAGACCCCATCTGGTGAATTATAACCAGTCAAGTCTACAAAGAGAAGGGTCAACACCAAAGAAAAATTTTCTCCACAGTTCCAAGTAAAACCATGGACAAGCAAGGCCTTTGACTTATCTTCACACAGATGAGTAACAGCTAAAAGAAAGCCTGGAGGAGTAAGAGGTTCCCCCCACACCCAGGTTACTCCTGGGGACCAGATCTTTGACTGGCCTTGAAAGAAAAAAAATTAATTTTGGCTATCTATGTGGTCTTAAACACCCAGCAGAAAGGTATAACCAGGATGATCAGTATGTTTCTTCACAAGTTCAAAGGACCACAGTCCTCAGGCATTATACTTAACCCTATGAAATGCTATTTGGATAACTATGTCTCACTAATGACTTTTCCTGCTCTCTGTCTCTCTGTCTCTCTGTCTCTGTCTCTGTCTGTCTCTCTGTCTCTCTCTGTCTCTCTCTGTCTCTGTCTCTGTCTCTGTCTCTGTCTCTCTCTCTCTCTCTCTCTCTCTGTGTGTGTGTGTGTGTGTGTGTGTGTGTGTGTGTGTGTGTGTGTGTTCACCCAAATATCAGACAAGACTTTGGCTTATATTAGCACTGCTGTGCCTATCCATAGATGAGAAAGCAAGTTTATCCTCTTAGATGTTGATGCCAAATCTAAAAGCTATGCTTGCCGATTCTTTCTGGAAGGGCATTCCTCATATCAGTAATGGGCCCTTCTGCACCCTGACCATCCATGTCCCCTGATTAGAGGAGGCTGCCAGACACTGTGCCATCAAACTCACAGGTTTGGAAATTTACTCAGGACACCCAATAGTTGTCCTTGGGATGTTGCTAGACAATCCTATAAAACGGACCCACTGGTATTCTATTTCTCTTTTAAATTGCCAATTAGGTGCTGACTTTAACTGTCTTATTTTACAAAGCTTCCAGGTGCTTGTTCCTTATGCAAGAGTCTGATGTAACAAACAGCTGATTACACGGTTACCTTACCCTTCTACGGGGCTCTGGTCCATGGTCCAGCCAGTTGTACAATTACATTTCACTTTACTAAACAAAAAATATGTTAATCATGATGTTGATTTTTCTTTCATTAACTTCGCCTATTAATGTTCCTAACAAAGTTGTAGCAGAAAATACCCAATGGCCAATTCTAAATTTCTGCCGACTAATGAGAAGGGTCTAAAGCTCTTTAGCCAAAAAAATAGCCTCACAACAACAGTGTCAAGACCATCAGTCTTCCTAACACCTATGGCAAAGCTTGCCAAGGGTTCTTCAAATGGTTTTCTTGCCTGTTCTCGTCCTCTAATAAGGTCAAAGCTGCCCCAACTGTTTTCCTAACTACACTCTCAGTAAGAATTACCACAGTCCTGATGGTCTCACATTTTGTGTGTTATGAATGCTGTCGCACTCCATAATGCTCTCTAAGGGTGTTATGGAGTGTCATCACGCAGCTGTCTTCTGTTCTGGATCTCTGTCACCTGTTGCTTATCACGCCCCCCTAGATTGACCCTCCTGTGAGGCTCTCTAAATGCTGCCCACTCTACATCTACCCTTCTGCCAACTCCAAAGCCACTAGAGCAGTCTGAGCCCTCTAATAGCAGTTTAAGTAACCTCTGAAAAGAGGCTAAGGGGCCATTGTTCTCATCCCTTTTCTTCCACTCTGGGCATGTTTCGGGTCTCAGAACCAAAGCAGCTGGACTGGGGGCTTCTTTGCACCAGTTAACTTCTCTGTCTCAGCAACTCTCAGAAAACCTTAAAAACCTTCAGATCTGCTTAACTTCCATCAGGACCAATTCGGTTCTTTGGTGACTGCTGTACTAAAAAGGACTAGATCTCCTGACTGCTGCTAGTGGTGGGATTTGTGTGCTTCTCCTGGAACAATGCTGCTTCCATGCCAACAAATCCAAATTGGTTTGAGATCAGGTCCAAAGACTGAAGAGCCGTGCCAAAAATAAAAAATAAAAATAAAAATAAATAAAAATCAAGCCCCCTTTTATGGATGGGCTTATGGCTTCCTCCCACTCCGACATCTATAGTCATTCCTTTCTTCCTTATTGTCTTCATACTTATGTTTTCACCCTGTCTTTCAAACTTTTTACAGAGGTTCCTCCTGGATCAGATCACTGCCATCACCAGGTCCACATTAAGACAATGGACACTCCCACTAGGTCCTCTAAGCTTTGAACTTTTCTTACTCACTTTACTCCCCTGTCTAATGAACTGTTTTCAAAGGTTTCTCCACGAGCACATGACAGCAGTCACACAATCCACCTCACCCTATCAAATTAAAATACTCCTCCTGCTCCATGAAGTCACCCCAACTTTGGACCCTTAGATGCTGAGGACAGACCCTAAAAACTCCTGGCTGTGACCCAACTCTACAGAAAGAAGCTAGATGAATACAGCTTCTAGTTTCTACTTTATGCTTTCAGGGTCTGGAATAAAGGATTCATAACCTAAAACAGAGCCTGAAATGAAGTGAGAAACTTCTGACTTAGTATACTGATCAGAGCATCTGCCTGACAAGAAAGTCAACACAGTAACTAAAACATCTGCAGGTAGTTAGGCACTGGGAGACACTTGACAAGAAGGGCCACACATGGGAAAATGTCCACGGGCGTGTCTAGGCTCTGAGACTACAAAGAACAAACCTACAGACAAAAATGTCCACCCCAATAGTTCCTGTTTCTATCCTTTAAAACCCCCAAGGCCCCTGCACCTTGGCACACAGTCCCCACTCCCACATCCTGACTGATGTGATACATTGTTCTAGTAAAGGGCCATCTGCTTGAGACTAGTGCCCTCCATATATTCTCATATAACTTTAATCAATCCCAATCTAACAGCAATGGTCTTGGGTAATAAAGGCGGCCAGTTCCCTTTCAGCCTAGTTTCTTGTTTAGAATGCAATAGTGGGTTATTACAACATCACTAGATGATGGTGGTGGTGGTGGTAGTGGTGGTGATAACTGTGAAGGCACCCCCTTCCATATTTCTGCCTGCTGTGGAATAATGCTCTTGAATACTGTAAATATTTGTCACTCAAATTGGTTTAATAAAATACTGATTGGCCAGTAGCCAGGCAAGAAGTATAAGTGGAGCGACCAGACTAGGGGAAGAGGAAAGGCAGAGTCAGGAGTCGCCAGCCAGATGCAGAGGAAGCAAGTTGAGAATGCCACATTGAGAAAAGGTACCAAGCCATGTGGCTAAACGTACATAAGGATTATGGGTTAATTTAAGTGTAAGAGCTAGTCAGTAATAAGCCTGAGCTACTGGCTGAGCATTTATAAGTAATATTAAGCCTCTGAGTCAATTATTTAAGAAGCAGCTGCTGGGTATTTGGGAACAGGCAGGCAGGAGAGAAACTCCCGCCTACATCTGCCCTCTTATTTCTACTCAGTCATGCCCCTGAACCAATATCCCTCTGTGAAATACTTCTCCGTGGCTGCAGTAAAATATCCTGACAAACGTGGCTTAAGGAAGAAAGGGCTTATTTTGGTTCACAGTTCTGAAAGGACACAGCCCATCACTGCGGGGAAGGCGCGGTGACAGAAGCATGAGGCCAGCTTGTCACACCGTGTGGGCAGTCTCAGAGCAAAAAGAGAACAGAAAGTGGGCCAGCCAAAGGAACTCAAGGCCCACTTCCAGTGATGTGCTCCCTCCATCAAGCCTCTTCCTCCAAAGGTTCCACAGCCTTCCCAAATAGCACCACCAACCTAGGGACCAAGTGTTCAAACACATGAGCCTATGAAGTACACTCCCCAGGGCTTCCTCTTCTTCCCTCTTTTCTTCCATGACTCATTAATGGGAACTTTGATAATACACAGTATGAACTGTGACTGTCATTGTTCCAAAAAAATGTATTTTTCCCTCCCACTCTCCAAAATAGAATTATATTCCAAGGTTAGCATTCTGAGCTGACATTTCCATAGAGCCCCTTCATCCCTAGCTGTAACATTTCTACCCTTCCATGTACTACAGATAATACTTCCAACTGGAATTCTAGACACAATTAGAAAGTAGAGTGTGGTACACAAATCACTATGGAACTGGAAGACTGAGTCCCATGTGGTTGATATATTGTGCACCCCAATAAACTTATCTAGGTGTCAGAGAACAGAACAGCCACTATATTAAGCATAGAGATTAGGCAGTGGTAGCAGACTCCTTTAATCCTAGCATTCCAGAGGCAGAGATCCATCCAGATCTCTGTGATTTCAAGGCCACACTGGAAACTGAGCCAGGCATGGTGGCACACACCTTTAATCCCAGGAAGTGATGGCAGGAAGCAGAAAGGTATATAAGGTGTGAAAACCAGGAACTAGAGCTTTTTAAGCTTTTAGGCTTTTAGCAGCAGTTCGGCTGAGATCAATTCGGATGAGGACTCAGAGGCTTCCAGTTTGAGAAGTTGGCAAGGTGAGGTTAGCTGTGGCTTGTTCTGTCTCTCTGGTCTTTCAGTATTCACCCCAATATTTGGCTCTGTGTGTTTTTATTAATAAGACCTTTTAAGATTCATATTACAGAGCTGGAGAGATGGCTCAGAGGTTAAGAGCACTGACTGCTCTTCCAGAGGTCCTGAGTTCAATTCCCAGCAACCACATGGTGGCTCACAACCATCTGTAATGAGATCTGGCGCCCTCTTCTGGCCTGCAGCCATATGTGCAGGCAGAACATTGTATACATAATAAAATAAATAAATCTAAAAAAAAAAAGATTCATATTACAGTCCTGCTTTCCTGTCTCCTCAGAGCACAGTCACGGATCTTAGGACCTGTCAGCTCAGTGGTTGGCTCTTCAAACACCAGCTCTAGGTTGGCCAGGATATCCACTTACCTCCAGCTATAGCCTTGATTCTTTCCTTTCCTACCCATAGTGTCCACAGGTACCTCAACACTCACAGACCTGCCCCCTCACCACACCCTGGTTCCTCTAGATCTTCACTTTCCAAACACAACCGTGGAAGAGGCAACAATCCAACAGTTCTGTCCCGTGGGCCCCAGGAATAGGGATCTGGTAAAAGCAAATGGGAGACAGTAGATTCTGTGCAACCTGACCAACAACAACAACAACAACAACAACAACAACAATAATAATTATCAGTTTCAAGGAGACCATCCAGAAAGAAGAGCTTGAAGGAGACAAAGATAAGGGAAGTTAGATGGGGAGAGACTGGAAACCACATTTCCCATAAGGAGGAAAAGAGAAGGCCTTGAGCTCCCTGGTGGAAGGGAGCCGTCTCATGCCCTGGATCCTTTCTTTCACAGCACCGGATGATGGGGGAAGGCTACAGGCAGACACAAGACATGACTGCACAGAAGCTGGGGTCACAGATGAGCCTACTAGGAACCCGTGTAGGCAGCAGGTGCCTGCCTTGGGGATCCAGGACAGACTCTTGCTTCACGGCACTGACTTTTGAGAGATGGGTGAGCGATGAAGTAAAAGCAGCTAGGGCGCTGGTTCTGACTTCACTTCTCCACAACCACGTGGGCATTTCTCATTCATTAAAAGGGAGCCGTTTAGTAATTCATTCTCCAGCAAGGGAAATAGTCGGCTACCAGCAGGCAGGTACCCTTGCCTAGAGATGAAAGGACTGGTGTACTCTCACGAATACAAAAGGAAGCATGCTAACTCTGACAAGGAAATCAGGAGATGTTATTAAGACAGCGTCAGAGAAACCGTTGAAACCCAGAGTTCAAGAGCCAGGACGGGGCCTACTCCTCCCTCTGCTTCCTGTGTCTGCCATCAGCCGAATCTCAGACGTATCACTCACTGTCTCTGAAAACCCCCACCATGTCTAGCAGACACAAGCGGGGACAACATATATATGGGAGGGATGTGACAGTGAAGGACCTGTCCCATGCTCTCACACACATATATTAGAAAAGAGAATTTATTAGATTGGTTCACACAGAACAGGCTGGGTAGTCCAACGGTGGTCATCTGTGTGGAAAGAATGAGAACCGAGTTCAGCCCGCCATGCTGAATGCTTTTGTGGCACCAATCAGGTACTGGGGGCCTGGTGGATTTCTGAACACGGGATTTCTGGTCTTTAGTCCACATAGAAGGCTGAGGAAACTGGACCAGATGCCACTGAAGGATGGAGCAGCAGCAGCAGCAGAGCAGATGCATTCAGAAGCAGAGAACAAATGCAAGCAGGCAAAAGCAACCTTGTTTCCCCCCTCAAACCTCTTTACTTCTAGGTCACTTCCAGAAGCTGCTACCCACTGTGAGGAACAGTCTTTACTCCTCAGTTAATCTTGCCAGGAAATGCCTTCATAGACCTGTCTACAGGCGCTCTCTTAGTTGATTCCAGATTCAGTCAAGCTAACAACCAAGATTAATCCTCACACTGTGCTGTATGTTTCTCAGGTCAGTTTTCTGTGGTAGATTAACTAAGTCTCCAAAGAGCCTTTCCCTTTGTCTTCTTTTAAAAGCAGCAGTGAGTAGGAATTGTCATCAACAGTAGTTAAAACTTAGAAGCAAAATAGAATGATATGAAAGCTTTGGAACCAACCGTACCTGGGGTCTATATCTCAGACCTGCTCTGCAAACCTGTGTGATTTCCACTGATTTTTTTCTTTACTCCTTTATTTTTTATTTCTACCCTCTAGTTAACTTTTCTGATCCTCATCATTCTTAATGATACAATGGAAGTGACCGTCTAACAGGACCCCAGACCTTAGCAGGCCCCAGACTTTAAACAACTGACTCCATGATGGAAGTACCATTCAGGCCGTAAAACTCAGCACCATCGCTGAAATGAAAACAGAGACCTCATCCACAGTTCTGAGAAAGTCTCTAAAAGTAGTAACTTTGCTTTTGGGCCTCTGTAGCTCTGCTTCTGGCTAACCATTCTTGCTGACTGAGATGTGTCAGCCCAGAACATGGTTTTTGAGCTTAAAATCTCACCCTGAGAAAGGCTCAGGGCTACACTGAGGTCCCAAACACCCAGTGTAGTTACCAACTGGCTAATAAAGACTTTCTGTTGGCTTAAGCTCATGTCCATAGTCGATACCCTACAATAACAGTTGCTTCCTAATATTTATTATAAAACCTGAAATACATGCTGCTTTCCATATTGATTAAGAAATTGTTAGATGAGCCAGGGGAGGGTGCACAGTGGTAGGGTGATTGCCTTGCATGCATGAGGCCCTTAATACGATCCCCAGCAACTGTTAAACGTGATGTGGTAATAAGACATTTCTGTTATCTGACACCTACAATCAGCATGTGGAGTTGCAGGCAGGAAGGTCAGAAGTTCAAGATCATCCTTGGCTACGTAGTGATACATGAAGGCCCTGCCTCAAAGCAAAGCAAAGCAAACAACAGAGGAAATCATTAAGAACGACTATTGAGAATGAAGTCAATACATGGTGAAAAGAAATGAGACAACGGGTCCTATGGAAACTAGTAATAGAAACAGAAGAACCCTGATGCCCCAAGAGCCACAATGCAGATTTCATGAGATAGAGCCTGAATTTACAAATATCCTTAGCAAAATATGTATTTCATTTATTGTATAGAACACCAGCTAGTTTTTAATTAGGAAGGACTAACATGTTAGCAAATCATGAGCTTTCATCAGGGAGAACATTCATACTAATTTTTTAAAGAAAAACTGCACATTATTGTAATAGTACTAATTAAACTCATGGCTCAGCAAAAGCAAGAGGGGACTGATTGGGAAGAGAAGGGGGATGAGTGAGAGTGGGCGGGGTCAGGGGAGACTAGCAGGGAGTGGTTATGATCAAAATACATTCTATACATGTGTGAAAACATTGTAATGAAGGCCATTGTTGTTTATAATTAATATATGCTAATACAATTACATATAAAGTATAAAAGAAAAAAACCGCAGCACAAGCACGTCACATTCTAGTCCTGTTAGTGAAGTTTCAGTGCAGCGACCCAGTGTCGATCCCAGCACAAGTTCTGGTTAGCCCATGAGCTCCTGGGCTTGCATTCTGTTTTCTGCTCTCTATGCTTTAGGTCAAAGGCCTACTGCACACACTGTGAGTGAGTTTGCAGAAAACACCAACCACTTCAACCACCAGCGAACCAGAGGGGCTCATGTGGCCAGAAGAAGGCTTCTAGGAGAAAGCAGATCTGAAAGACGAGCTGCAATTATCTTCAAAAGATAGAAAAGAGCAGGCATACTGTGTCCATGTGGGACCAAGGGAACCCAACTCAGGCTCCCAGGAGAAGTGGAGGGCAGTAGATGGGAGAAATTGAAGAGGCAGGACCTGCCAGACCTATGGTTCTGGAGTCTGGAGGGCAGATCTCTCAACCCTGATTTCCAGTAGAATTGCCAGGAACTTCAGAAATTCAGATGCCTACTACCTCACAGGCCAACTAAAAGGCATTTCTGAGGTGGGAGTTGGGTACCAGCATTTTATAAATATGTCCATAGGCAGCAACTTGCACACTGAGTGACTGGAGGTCATGGGGGGCTTAAAGGCTGTGGTGCAGCTAGTCCAACAATGTCTGTCTACCCATGGAAGGTCCAAGAATCCAGGAGTTGTTCAGTCCATGAAGCTGGATGTCTTCAGTGTATGCCGGAATCCTGAAGAAGTAGCTCTAATGCCAGTGGAGGAATGGACTTGCCAGCAAGGCAAGGGTAAGCAGGCAAAGAGAGCAAACTTCCTTCTTCTGTGTTTTTATATAGGCTGCCAGCAGAAGGTGTGGCCCAGATTAAAAGTGGATCTTCCCACCTCAAAAGATCCAGATTTAAAGTGTAACATTCAGCCAGGCGGTGGTAGGGCATGTTTTCAATCCCAGCACTCGGAAGGCAGAGGCAGGTGGATCTCTGTGAGTTCAAGGTCAGCCAGCTCTACAGAGCTAGTTCCAGGACAGCTAGGGCTGTGACACAGAGAAATCCTGTCTTGAAAAAAATGAACAAACAAAAAAGTGTGAATTTCCACTTCAAATGATTTAATTAGGGGGAAAAAAATCCCTCGCAAACGCTTGGGTTTCAGTTAATTCCAGATGTGGTCACGTTAACTGTTGGCAGCAGGTGCTGAACAGGCCTTGTGCATAGGCTGTTTGCCCTAAGTTGCCCTAAGGTGCCCTTTTGTCCTTCCTCTTTTCCTGTGGTCAGTAAGTCACAGGATGTTTATGATATAGCTGTTGCTGGAACATTGTTTCAAGAATCAGCTCTCTGCTTGCGGTCTTCCTGTTTGGTTGAGCTGCTGGGATGCAGATGGGAACCTGAGGAACGTACCCTGACCCCATGGAGAGTAGGAAGTAGCAGGGTATATAAGGCTGATGGATAGTCAATAAAGGAGCTCTCTTTGAATGACGAACCACGGTGTGTCCTGAGTGCTGTTTAACCTCGGCGTCCCTTGCCAGTTCTCGGTTCCTGGCTGTGCAGGTCGTGGCAGTTAACAACCAAGAATGGCCATTTCAGTTATTCTCCCTGGTCAGCTTGCTCTGGGTATCCCATTTCCACCTTCCAAGGCTGGACTTACAAGGAGGCAGCCTCACCCGCCTGGCATTTATGAGGATTCTGGGGACCCAAATTCTAGTCCCTCTGCATGCCTGGCAAGCACTTTCACCATGGAGTCATCTTACCAGCCCCGTTTTGTTTCTTTTGAGAAAGAGTCTTAGTCTGTAACTCAGGCTAGCCTGGAAATCATCATGCAGGCTAAGCAGGCTTCTAACTAAAGGTGATCTTCCCGTCTCAGCTGACTTTCTTATTTAGCATGCAAGCATAGGTTCATAATAATACTGTCATGCAAATACATGATTGCACATTGCTTGTGTTTGCCCCTGCCCCCACCCATCCTCACCTCTCTTGCTTGTCTCTCAGTGACATATTTTATTGACTCATTTTCCCTTCTTTGTTTACTTTGTGAGAACCGGACATTATAATTTTATAACATGGTAACTGTGGTGGTTTGAATAAGAAATGACCCTCGTAAGTTCGGGCATTTGAACAACTTGGAACCATTTGTGGTGCTATTGGGGAAGGTTTAAGAGGTGTGGACTTGCTGGAGGAAGTGTGCTGCAGGGGGTGGGCTTTAAGTGTACAGTCTCCCCGTACTTCCTATTCATGCTCTCTGCTCATGCTTGCTGTTGCAGGCAAGTTCTCAGTTTTCCTTCTGCCATGCCTTGTTTGCTGTCATACCCCGACTATGCCACGATGGATGTCTTAGTCAGTGTTCCATTGCTGTGCAGAGACGCCATGACCACAGTAACTCTTATAAAGGAAAACATTTAATGGAGTAGCCTACAGTTCCAGAGGTTCAGTTCATTATCATCATGGTGGGACATGGCAGCATGCAGGCAGACATGGTGCTGGAGAAGGAGCTGAGAGTAGAAAAGGAGCTACATCTTGATCCCTCAGGCAACAGGAAGTGGTCTGAGACACTGGACATGGCTTGAGCATATATAAGACCTCAAAGCCCACCTCCATAGTGACACACTTCCTTCAACAAGACTACCCACTCCAACAAAGCCACACCTCCTAATAGTGCCACTCTCTTTGGGGATCATTTTCCTTCAAACCACCACATTCCACTCTCTGGCCCCCAAAGGCTGGTAGTCATATCATAATGCAAAACATGCATTCAGTCCAACTTCAAAAGTCCCCCATAGTCTATCACAGTCTCAACCATGTTTAAAAGTTCAAAGTCTCTTCTGAAATTCATGGCAGTTTCTTAACTGGAATCCCCTATAAAGTCAAAATCAAAAACAGATCTCATACTTCCAACATATAATGGCACAGGATATACATTACCATTCCAAAACGTGAGGAAGGGAGCAGAATGAGGAAATACTGGACCAAAGCAAGACCGAACACTAGCTGGGCAAACTCCAATCTCTGCATCTTTTCTCCCTGGTTTGTTATTCTGTTAACTATTCTGTGTCATCTCTGGGCCAGAGACCATGGTGATATATAAATTTTAAGGTCTTTGCAGATCTCTACAGGTCCTTTTCCTTTCCATGTGCATGGTCAACAGCTTTCTAAATTACCCTTGTATCTCTTGGTACCATTGAATATACTAGACTTCCAAAGATTGCCTTCCAATGAGGAAAGACAGTGTTGAGTCTTTAAATTCCTCCAAATCATCTTATCCAGAGGACACTGCAGCACTGGCAATGGGGTCTGCAAAAGTGAGTGCCCACATCTCTGTAGTCCAAGTCAGTGTCCAGCAACCAGCACACAGACACTTAGAAACCAGAGTCCTTACTGCCTACCCTGGCCCCAGCAAGCCACACAGCTGCTTTAGGACCACAGGTGTGACTGTTTTTCCATGGGTCTAGAGACTGGGAGACCAGTCACTAGGATACCAGGCTTAACTTGATGAAAGTTGTCACGAAGGAACTATTGAAGACTCCCCTGGAAGCTAGCCCTTCGATTGGACTCCAGAGCTTGGGGTATAAGCTGGCGTTCACCATGGCAGTACTTTGCACTTGCCCACTAATTAGTGGAATTTGAGTTCCTACTTGCACATTTTACTTGGGAAAATGAATGTTCTAGTCTTCTGATATTTTATTTGGACGGTTTACTTTCTTGTTGTTGACCTTGGGGTGTTCTTTGTAAATCTGCATACAAGATTTTTATGGGGTATAATCAAATATTTCCTCCTAGTCTCTTTCTTCATGTCATGGCGAGTCTTTTCAAGAGCATACACTTTTCACTTTGATGAGATTTCATTAGCAATTGTTTCTTGTTTTTTTTCCCCAGCAATTCCTTTAGTGTCATGTTGTCACAAAAGCCATGAAGATCAGAGCCTGGGTCCTGGCAACCTTAATAAGCCAGGCTCAGCCACACATCCCCAATAAGCCAATTAAAGAGACAAATTAATAGTGACAAGCGGTAAAAGGAGGTTTAATCAATGTGGTCACATTGGAAACAGGAACAAAGAGGTCCAATGACCTGGAAGTCCATCTTCAGAGCCCTGACGTGAGGTTTAGGTTTAGATGGAGGGCTAGACGTATACATAGCTAAGCAGTCCTGGTAAAGCCATGGTCCTGCCCAACACTGATCATTGTCTCAGTTTTAAGGTCTCTTGCAAAGTCATGTGGCAAGTTCCAAAGTTCTTTCTGGGAGACAACTTCCTCATCTGCTGGCCCAGGCTTCAGCCATTCCTTCTCCCCGCATGGAATGCCCAGGGAAATAGTTTCAATAATCTGATAACCAAAGGAAGTACAAGCATCTCTTTAGACTGTCTTCATTGCTACCCGGTTGGTTACTACATGTAATCAATTATCTCCTAATATAAGGCTGCAAAGTCTCCCCCTAGATCTTTGTGTCTTTGTACAAAGATTTATAGTTTAGGTTTTGCATCTCAGTTGCACAGGATAAATCAAAACTATGTTGTACAAGTAGATATTGAATTTTTACAGCAGTATTTATTGGAAATACTACCATTTCTATACTCATTGAATTTGCACTTTGTCAAAAAAAATCAGCTGTAATTGTACAAATGGGTCTGTGTCAAAACTGAACTGTTCTATTGATCTAGTTGTCTAACTTTATGACAATATATGATGTTACCTTGACTAGAACGGTTTTTTTAATACAGTTTAAATCCAAATGTGTTCTTCATCTTAAAAGTAGTTTTAATAGTTACTGTACTAGGCCCTTTGAATATCCAAGTGAACATTAGAATTGGCTAGTCATTCTTTATAAGACAAAACCAAATGAGAACTGAGGGGCAATAGTGGCATTGCTAGGATGGATACAACCAACAGCTTTATACTTATGCTTAAACCCTGATACACAGGGGGGATTTTATGTCTGGTACTGTAAGCCAGGAGAAAAATCTATTGCTAGGGACATCATAGGCCCTAGTAGGAAAGCCTGTGGCAGCATTCCCACTGGGCTATTCCTGGCCTGACTCCCAAGAGTAGCACCTAGCCCTAATCCATCTTTTGTTCAGCAGATACCCTTTGTTTCTCTTGTTGCCCTACGTGAATCTTGTCTGAGAGTCTCCCAAGGCTACAAAGCCTATGCAAAACTGGTTCAGGGAAACCTGAAAAACTGCGGTGAAATTTGCACTTGGCATTGTATTGTTGGAAGTTCTTTCACATTGTTTTGAACATATAGAAATCAACTGGCTAAAGTATAAATATGGAGAAAAATTAAAAATGCCCTGGGCAAAGAGAAAGGCTTCAGCCCTTAGAGGCTGGATCTCCCTTGCAGCCGTGAAAGACTAGATTCATTCTTGAGGTGCCTCTGAGTCTCCATTCAAGGACTCTCATGAAATCACACCCCTGCTTCACAACGGAAGCCATTGCTGTTGTTCTGTTGAATTGATATGATGTGCCTGTCAAACTGACTTCTAAACACTTGTTCTGGTGCCCACAGATAGTTGAGGCTATCAGCCTCAACCAGTTATGAAAAGAAGCTTCTTTTTGTACTGGATGGTAGGTAGTACAGACTCAGAACCACTGGTAATGCTCCTAAGAAGTGACTGCTAGAGTAGCACAGTGACCCAATGCTTAACTACACATGAGCATCTACATCATCTCAGCAAGGCTGAGGGAACAGTGCAGAAAAGGAAGTCAGAAAGAACCCAAGAGGTGGAGCAAGTAGAGTGTTGTGTAGTAGAGTGTTCTTAAACATTGAAATATCCCATCCTTTGGGGAGGCTCTCGGAGGCTCAGGAAGTTCTGAACTGAAAAACTGTCTCCAGGAAGGAGGAGGAGGCGTCTCCTGAGACTTGGAAAGTAAACAAGTTTCACAGGTCTTAAAAAGCTAAATTTACAGATCCACAGGGCAGCTCTCCCAAGGTTATAGAAGCAGTAAACAATGTCTGGAAGAGATTCTCTAACCTCTTGAGCAGCCTGTATGCCATGCGGAGATCCAGCTTTCATGAGTCATCACCCATATTGAGCTGGGCTTTCCAGGTACTGATGTAACTGTCTTTGAGCCATCCCTGTCCTGTGAGTAACCTCTCATTCACACCTCTGTAAGTAACCCCAATAAACTCATTGATTCAACAAACTGGACTTCGGTATAACTGCTACTTTGGTGTGTTCTCAGTTCTCTCTCTGAGGTAAATAGACACTGTGTCTCATCTCCCCAAGGGGAAGAAAATTTCATGACACAAGCTCACCTGCATCCCCATCTTGAGTGGAATTCTGAATGTTTTCCTGGGAATAGGCAGTAATTTAAGGAATCTAGGTTTTACCCCCTAGCCTCGCTTCCTTTCTCATGGGACAGTATGCCTGTGGTCCAACATCTGGAAATAGTGATTCAAGTACCTGCTCTCCTCTTACAGCTGTTTCCGGAGACAGACAGGCATTGTCACTCTGTGGGCTGATACATAAGTTTCTTCAAGGATAAATAAGGACAGCCTTACT
Organism: Peromyscus melanophrys; assembly: GCA_902168415.1. NCBI lineage: Eukaryota > Metazoa > Chordata > Mammalia > Rodentia > Cricetidae > Peromyscus > Peromyscus melanophrys. The sequence continues at coordinate 25,190 of CABHPR010040451.1, forward strand.
CTTATTTGTCCCCCTTTGCATTTTCATGTATCTGAACATCCCATTTGCATTTTCCTGTGCAAGCATTCGTAATTCCTTCACATAGTGCTTTCTTTTGTTCTCACCCACACATTTCCCATTTTTCTTCTTTTGTATCGTACTTCTTAGAAATCTATATGGTAAAAATACTCACAATGATTGCTCTTGTCATGTTCATTATTTTACAGTTAATGCTTCTACTATTCTACTACTAAAGATATATTTTTATATTATGTTTTTATATAGGACCAGTAGATATCTTATGTGTTCCTGTGTGTGTTTGCACATGTGTCTATATGTATACATGTTTGTATGTGGAGACAGAAGGTCAACATTTGGTGTCTTTCTCATAAGTCATTCATTATCACTAAATGTTTCTTCTCCAAATATTGAGTTGTGTTGATTATTCCCTTCACGCTGTTGAGTAGTCAGTAACATTGTCTGGTTATTTATTTTGTGTTTCACTGCTGATACTGGAGAATTGAACTCAGAGACCTTGCTGTGTTAACTTTTTCTCAATACACACAGTCAATGTCCAGTCACCCTGATGAGCACCCACAACAAGCCAGTGTACAATTTCATCAAAGTCCAACTTGATGAGGCCAGTGAGTTTGGAGGGCTTTCTTACAGAGCATGGGTGAACGTCTACCTTTAGAAGAGACCAAGAACACAGAAGAGTTGCATCACCAAGCCCCACCCATCATGCACAGCAATCTCACGAGAGCTGCATCATGGAGTCCTGGTTTCAATTAACCTTTCACTTCTTATGTACTCTAGCATCTCCCAATATCACTTGCAGCTGGAGATGGAAGTAAAAGAAAATCCCAGGGAAGAGTCTTCTGGCCCTCCCTTAGGGATTATCAACAGCTCCTTTCCAACTTCCAAAGACCTGTCTACTAAATATATTATTCTGTTCTAGTTGCCATGGCTACTAGGGCAAAGTGCAAGACGGCATCTTGTTATACACTGAAGAAAAGGCCCCCATACAACAGCGTCTCCTATGCCTTGACTGCGTGCTTTGCTGCTCACATCAGCCAACTACCGTTAACGTTTTCTGATGTTAAGTCAACTTGGTCATGAAGTACTCTTTGTTATACAATGTTATGTTTGGCAGTTTTCAGTTGTTTGTTGGTGATATTAGCCTGTAATCTTCCTTTCTCACTTACCTTTGTCTTAGCGTTCATCAGTGAATTCAGTCTCATTGGTTGAGTCAAAAGTATTACTTTAGGAGTTGGAGAAATGGTTCAGCAGCTGAGACATGGTGTACTTGCTAGCTCTTTTTGAAAAAAAATTTTTTTTTTTTGGCCTGGCTACCTTGCTTTGTTTGGGTGTTTCTTTCCACGGCACTGTAAATATTCCTTTCCAACAAAAGTTTCATAGAACAGGCATTTCCAATTAAAACTATTTCTAGAGGGGATGGAAAGATGGCTCAGCAGTTAAGAGCACTGGTCCTCTTCGAGGGGACCTGGGTTCAGTTCCCAGCAAGCACCCACATGGCAGTTCACAACTGTATGCAACTCCAGTTCCAGGGGATCCGACACCCTCACACAGACATACATGCAAAATACCACACAAAATAAGAATAGATAAATCATTTAAATTTTTTTCTAGAGATCAAATAAACAAATATTTTTTAATTAAATTTATTTTAATTTTATGTGTTCAAATGTTTTGCTTGTGGGTATGTCGTGTATCACATGTGCGTCTGTTACACACAGAGGCCAGAAGAGGGCATTGGATCCCTAGAAATGGAGTTATGCCTGGTTGTGAACTATCATGAGGATGCTGGGAATAGAACATGGGTCCTCTGGAAGAGCAGCCAGTGCTCTTAACTGCTGAGCCATCTCTCCATCCCTGGTTCTATACTTTTTAATTTGTGGATCTCTATATGTACCAGCTTGTTTTTGTCCACCTAAACTCCTACTACAGTGTTCTTTTATTCCGTTGCTGAGAGAGGCTGGCAACCTCCATCATCTGGTCACATGGTTCTGCCTAGGTGCCTCCAACATCCTCATCCCCGTCACCTCTTGCCACATATGCTTATATGCTTAGCATTTAGAATGCTTCTAGAGCTCCACAGGCCTTCAATCTGGGTGGGAAGTGGACCATCAAGAGGAAAAGCAATTTCTAAAAAAAATTATTCAAGTGCACTGCCATTATGATTTGAATATGAAATGTCTCCCCAAAGCTCATATGTTGAAAGCTTGTTCCTATGAGCTGTAATGTTCAGAGGTCATGGGGTCATAAGGGCTCTCACCCTAATAGGTCAATCTGCTGATGAACTAATGCTGATGGAAACTTAGGAAACAGGACAAAGATGAAGGGGATTCATCCTTGGACATCTGCTCTTAGGGGCTGTATCTTGTCCTTGGTCCTCTCTATCTGTTCATTCTCTTCCTACTGTCCATCATGATGCAAGCAACTTTGCTGCATCCCACAGTTTCTGGTCCCTGCATTTTCATGGATTGAAACCATTATTATGGATTGAATGCCATGAATCAAAATAAATCACGAAGGTGATTTTCTCAGGCATTTTTTTTTT
>CABHPR010040464.1:0-12523 GCA_902168415.1 Peromyscus melanophrys
ACACACACACACACACACACACACACACACACACACACACACACACAAATGTTTTTCAGATAGGCTCTCACTGTGTAGCCCTGGCTAATCTGAAACTTGCTATACATACTAGGCTGGCCTTACACTTAGAGCAATCTGCTTGCCTCTGCCTTCAATATAAACACTTTTGACTTTGAAAAGTGCTTTGGGTTGCTCTCCAGAGAGATTTAACTTTTTTTCTGTCTATAATGGAGGTGAGGGTGTGCACACCCACACATTTGCATACTGGGTGCTATCAGGTCTTTATTTTTGCTAGATGCACAGATTTACAATGGTATCATATTGATGTAATTTGTATTACATTTGATTAATTTTTTTACTAATATAAGTGTTATATTTTATTTACTTATTTTCTATATCTATAGAGGTTTTCATGTCTTTTTATTCTTTAATTTTGTCCTTAGTGGTTTAGTAGTTTTTCTATAATAAGCTCCTATCATTTTCTTGCAAAATTGATGGTGTACTGTTTTAATTTTGTTCCTTATTTGGGAAAAAGCTCTGTTGGGGGTCTGGAAATATGGCTCAGGTGATAAGAGCACTTGCTGCTCTTCTGAAGGACCTGAGTTTGATCCCTATCACAACCATCTGTAGTTCCAGCTCCAGAGATCCAGCACCCTCTTCTGGCTGTTATGAGCACCCACTCACACATGTAGCATACATACACTCAGACACATATACAAAATAAAACTTAAAAAAATCTATTTATTGCCAGTAACATCCTTTTAAATTCTCATATTTAATTTTCAGCTTTTGTTTTCAAGCCATGTAACAAATATTTTTAATTCTAATACTCCTGTTTTTATTTCTTAGCAACTAAACCAATTAGTTTATTTCGCTTTCGAACTATGGCCCACGGGTCAAACTGAACTCCCCAACCTTTTTGGTTGATTGCTGCCACATGCACTTATTTGCATCATGCCCAAGACTTCTTTCCTGCTACCTTGACAGAGTTATGTGGTTGTAATGGAAACCTGTAATATGGTAGAGTGATGCACCAATGGGAAGAGTGATGGAGGAGGCCGTTCACAGCATGGCATCCAGGAAGCAGAAACAAAGAGAAAGGAAGGAGCTGAGCACAGTGTGCACCCTTTAACATATGCCCCAGATGACCTGTTTTGTCCAAGGGACCTCAGCTTCTAAAGCAGTACCATTTCCTAGTAGCTGAGACTCACACCTTCAACATGTGAGCCTTTGATGGATGTTCCAGATCCAAACTTCAATGTTCTTGTTCTGACAAAAAATAAGAACTGAATACGGTGTTGATTCGAATGAGAACGGTCCCCACAGGCTCATATATGTGAATGATTGGTTCCTAGGTTGAGGAACAGTTTGAGAGACTTGGAGGTTTTCAGAAGTCTCTCTCTCTCTCTCTGCCTCCTGCTTGTGAGGCAGATGGAAGCTCTCAGTTTCTTTTCCAGTGTCATGCTCGCCTGCCTCCTGCCTTGCTCACCACCATGATGGTCAGAGACCTACTGTAAGCATACAACCAATTAAATGCTTTCTTTTACAATTTTCCTCAGTCATGGTGTCTTCTTACAGAAATAGAAAAGTAACTAAACAAGTACTAAAGGCCATAGTTTATTATTATATATTATACATGTATATATACCATATGTAATATATATATATTAATGATCTTATTCTTGATTTTAATAATGGCTTTAGTACTTAGGGTAGTTGATATTCACTATTGATTTTGTGAAATAGTTTACAGTATATTAAATTTATTTTTATTTTTATTTTGAAAAGTTGTAAATAAATGATAAACACCCCAAAGAGAAATATAATAAGCAGCATTTACAGTGTTGAATTTTGCCGAATCTTCTTTAAAGTCTATTTTATCTTTCTGAAATATATTTTACATGTATTTAGTGTGTGTGTGTGTGTGTGTGTGTGTGTGTGTGTGTGTGTGTGTGTAACATGCTACACTCATTGTGTGCAGACATCTGAGAATGACTTATGAGAACTGGTCCTGTCCTATCATATGGGTTCAGAGAACTAAACTCAGGTTTTAAACCTTATCCACCGAGCTGTCTCACTAGCCCAGAATGAAGTTGTTTTCAAAAGAATCGGGTTTATATCTCACTGCAGTCTCAGAGCCCTAGCTGCTTGCTTAGAGATGACCAGTATTATGACCAATGCGAATCTGTCCCATTTTGGATATTTACTACTGCGCTTTGAAATTGCCATTTCTCCCAACTTTTTTTGTTATTCAAAGTTTCAAATATATAGAAATGCTGAAAGAACCAAGCAGACACCTACACACCTCCCATCCAGATTCAAGAATTGTTCGTGTGTCGTCCCATTCACTTCACGCCTGTCTGCACACCTACATGTGCTTGTCTTATTGTTTAAAGTGCGCTGTGAGCATCATAACACTTAACTCTCCAACACCTCGGCTTGCTATCCCGAGAACAAGACTAGTTCCCTGTGGATTATAAAGTGTTCTTAGACTATCTTTAGTTACTTAAAACTTTTTAAATTACATTTTGGGGGGACATGTGCCATATGGCGGGATATTTGCAGGTCAGAGAACAATTTGTGGGTGCCAGTTCTCTCCTTCCGCCAAGTAGGTCCCAGGGATTGAACTCAGGACATCAGGCTTGGCAGCAAGTGCATCTACTTGCTGATCCATCTCCAGCTCCCATGACCTTTAAACATTCATCGTATTTAAAATCAACAAGAGACTGATTTTAATACTAAAATTGTTCCATACCCTTATTTGCTAGCATCATTTTTAGAGAATATCTGAATCTTCTTTAAGATGTCAGTGTGCATTTATAGTTTTAAAGATTATTTATTTATTTAGTTATTTATTTTATATGTATGGATGTTTTGACTGACTATATGTCTGTGCACCATGCGTGTGCCTGGTGCCCAAGAAGGCCAGAAGAGAAGGTTGGATCTCCTGGAACTGGAGTTGAAGAAAGTTGTGAGCTGCCATGTGGGTGCTGGGAACTAAACCCGGGTCCTCTGTAAGAGCAGCAAGTGTTCTTAACTGCTGAGCCATCTCTCCAGCCCTTATTTAAAGGTTTTCAATAATTCATCATGAGGGCTGGTGAGGTGGTAAAGGTATCTGCTGCCAAGGCTGATGACCTGAGTTCAATCCCCAGGACCTACATCATGGAAGGAGAGAACTGAATCCTGAAAGTTGTCCTCTGACTTCCACATTTACAGCACATGCAGGAACACACACACACATACATGCATGCACATACACTGTGTTGCTTGTTTTTTGTCTGTTTGTTTTTATCGATTTGACACAAGTTAGAGTTACCTGGGAAAAGTGAGCCTCAATTGAGAAAATGCCTCCATCAGATTGCCCCATAGGGGAACTGGTAGGTGGGGTATTTCCTTGATTAATGGTTATTGTGGAAAGGTCCAGCCCACTAAAGTAGTGACACCCCTAGATTGGTAGTCCTGGAGATATAAACATAAAAGATAGCTGTGAGACTGGAAGGCAAGCCAGTGAGCAGCATTCCTCCATGGTCTCTGCTTCTGAGATTCTCTCTCTCTCTCTCTCTCTCTCTCTCTCTCTCTCTCTCTCTCTCTTTCTCAAGGCTCTGGCCTTGAGTTCCCCTGATGGACTGTAAGCTTCAAGAGGAAGTAAACACTTTCCTCCCCACATTGTGTTGCATTTGGTCATGGTATTTCTTATAGCAATGGTCAGCAAACTAGGACACCTTGCAAACATGAGAGCCTGAGTTCAATCCCCCAGAATTCATGTGACAAACAAGCCAGGGTGTAGAGCTGGATAGGATGGCATATACTTGCCATTCTGAGAAGGGTGACACACAAATCCCTGGGGCTGGCTAGCTGTCCAGCCTAGTCTACTTGGCAAGTTCCAAGCCACTGAGAGTCCTGTCTCCAAAAATGAGGTGGATAGAACCTGGAAAACAACAGCCACAGTTTTCCTCTGCCCCACCCCCATAAACACGAACACACATGCACTTGAATATACATGTATACACACAAACAAACAACCAGCGTGCTTTCTGTGTTCTACCCCTTTTTCCGGCCTTTATCTGGATCTTCTCTTTTCTTTGCCCCCATTGATGTCTGTCTCATTCAATTGCCATTCTGGTCTCTGAAGTTGCTTCCCCACTTGGGACTTTGTCCTAGTATTTATAGATCTTTGAAAGCTTATTAGAGCCACACTACTCTGACATCTTCAGTCTGCCTCTAAAACCTACAGACTGGAATTTGAGGGGTTCATACCTAGTTTCCATGGCTAATCTCATGGTAAAATTATTACTGATAAGATTGTGTAGTGGTTTGAGTAAGAATGACCCCCATTTGGCTCATATATTTGAATGCTTAGTCACCAGGGAGTGGCACTATTTGAAAGAATTAGAAGGATTAGGAGGTGTGGCATTGTTGGAGTAGAGGTGGCCTTGTTGGAGGGAGTGTGTCATTAAGGGTGGGCTTTGAGGTTTCAAAAGCCCATGCCAGGCTTAGGCTTTCTTTCTGTCTGCCTGTGGATCAGGATATAGCTCTCAACTACTTCTCCAGCACCATCCCTACCATGCCTGTCACTATGCTCCCCACCATGATGATAATGGACTGATCCTCTGAATCTGTCAGCATGCCCCCAACTGAATGCTTTCTCTTATAACAGTTGGTCATGGTGTCTTTTCATAGCAATGGAACAGTGACTAGGAAAGGTTGTGTGTGGCTTTGGGAATTGTATTCAGAAAAACTTGCACACTAGATAAAAATCATAAAGGATGCTTCTACCAGCTACTCAACATCTTCTCATCCTACCCCCTCCCCACATAGTAGAAAAAGGTGCAACAGCATTTTGAATATAATTATTTACAATTTCATAATTCTTACCCCATACAGAAGTCTTTGAGAAACTATCACAATTTACTTTCAGTTGCTGTGATAAACACTATGACCAAAAGCAGCCTGAAGAACAAAGGGTTTATTTCCACTTACAAGTAGCAGTCCATCATCCAGGGAAGCCATGGCAGGAGCTCAAGGTGGGAACTGAAGGGGACCACAGAGGAATGTTTGTTCCCCACAGCTTGCTCAACCAAATCCTATGCCTCCTAGGACTTCCTGTGCTACTGTGGTCTGCCCCCCCCCCATGTCAATCATTAGTCAAGAAAATGCCCCACAGACATGCCCACAGGCCAGTCTGATGGAGGCAATTCCTCATTTGAGGTTCTCTTTTCCCACGTGACTTTGGTTTGTGTCACGTTGACAAAAACTAATCAGGATGGAGATTGACTCCCTTTCCGCTGAGTATCTGCTGGGAATTTTGGGGTGTACCATTGTAAAGGTTCTTTGGTATCCTAGAGCCTTTGTCTTGTTTCAATCAGCACACGGACTTGTGTGTTGTTGCTTGTTTCTTCCAACAGTCAAGTGGTGGTAAAATTGTCACAGTTAATTGGGGTATGTGATCCCATGGTTCTGAGCTTTTCTTAATCTTAGTTCTAGACGTGTTTGCTGACACCAAGCAGAAGAGTCTTATTTGAGCAGCAGATCAGGGACAGGAAGCAGGAGGACTGTGGCTTGACTAGGAAATGAGAGCAGAGAAGATCTATTTCCAACAGGGCAAGCATCCAATAGCAGTGAAAAATAAAGTCTGCAATGACCTTAACAAGATTATCCCATCTCTTCTTCCCCAAAGCCAGTGCTAAAAGTCTACCAAGATCACAAGCAGCCAGAATACATATATGAACAGAATCGATATCAACTAATGACCTCTGGAATCCTTAAGCCATCACCAAGCATGCTTGAAAGGTCTTCACTTATTTCTGAGGCTCAAGATGCTGTGAAAAGGAAGCAGGTAAGATATGTTACTGTGGGATAGATAATGCTCTTGTACACTGTAAAGATTCGTCACTCGAATTGGTTTAATAAAACGTTGATTGGCCAGTAGCCAGGCAGAAAGTATAGGCAGGGCTAGCCAGGCAGAAAGTATAGGTGGGCCAACCAGACTAGGAAAATTCTGGGAAGAAGAAGGGCAGAGTCAGGAGTCACCAGCCAGATACAGAGGAAGCAAGATGAGAATGCCACACTGATAAAAGGTACCAAGCCATGTGGCTAAACATATATAAGAATTATGGGTTGATTTGAGTGTAATAGCTAGTTAGTAACAAGCCTAAGCTACCAGCTGAGCATTTACAAGTAATATTAAGCCGTGGAGTCAATTATTTAAGAAGCAGTATTTGGGAACAGGCAGGTGGGAGAGAAACTTCCACCTACAATATGTAAAACATGTAAGCAATCTTTGAAACTGTCATGTGTGTAATATTACTTACATGCTTTTAATTCCTAAGAATATGGATAAGGTTGCCCACATTTGGAAAATAGACTATTTCTAAGGAAAATGAGCATAGGAAAGGAAAATTATGGAGATATTTTTATTGTCTTTATTATCTTCTGGCATTTTATTGCATATTAATGGTGTCCCAAACAATATATATAATTATTTGAAAATTGTAACAGTTTTAACCAGAAGTGGGGAACTTGGAAAACTCTGAAAAAGGGCAATAAAATAGAGATCAAGCCAGATGTGGGAGTACACACCTTTAATCCCAACACTCAGGAAGCAGAGGGAGAAAGATCTTTATAAATTCAAGGCCAGCTGGTCTACATAGTGAGTTCCAGAACAGCCAGAGCTACATAGTGAGATCCTGTTTCAAACAGACAGAAAGAGAGAGAGAGAGAGAGAGAGAGAGAGAGAGAGAGAGAGAGAGACCAAGGCAGCACAAAAAGATATATTCAATAGAGATTATAAAGCTGATTAACTGCCTTACATTTCTCTTTGGAATGAATTTACAAAGGGCTTATCAGAGAATGACTTTGTGTCAGAGGTTCTCAACCTTCCTAATGCTGTGACCCTTTAATACAGTTCCTCATGTTGTGGTGACCTCCAACCATAAAATTACTTTGTTGCTACTTTATAACTGTAATTTTGCTACCGTTATGGATTGCATGTAAATATCTGTTTTTGATTGCATGTAAATGTCTGTTTTCCGGTGGTCTTAGACAACCCCTGTGAAAGGGTCATTTGGCCCCCAAAGGGGTCACAACAACTGCTGCTTTAATAGATTGTAGATAACTAAGAAAGAAACAAAGATGAGAGAAGTTGTTCCTTGTTGTGGATGACTGATTGATAAATAAAATGCTGATTGGCCAGTAGCCAGTCAGGAAGTACAGACGGGACAAAGAGTGAGAAAATTCTGGGAAGTGGAAGGTGAAGAGAGAGAGATGCTGCCAGCCGCAGTGATGAGTAGCAAGATGTAAGTTACCGGTAAGCCATGAGCCACGTGGGGAGGTATAGATTAATAGAAATGGGCTGAGTTTAAGTGTAAGAGCTAGACAGTGGTAGGCCTGAGCTAATGGCCGAGCAGTTTAAGTAATATAAGCATCTGAGTGATTATTTTATAAGTGGGCTGGGAGACTGGGGGCGCTTGGCAGAACCCGGAGAGAAACTCTCCAGCTATAGTTCCTCCTCAAGAGACAACGTAAGTAGAGCCAGGAAAATGTTTGACTTATCATAAGCTGTTAATTTGCATAAAATGGGCCTCACAATCTTGAGAGTTAAGAAGAAAAGAGAAATTGTGTGAGCATCTTGCATGGAAGGGCTGACCAAACAGGAACGGTAGCTTTTGACCAATGCACAGTTACTGGTTGTAATTGAAAGAATTTGCTAAAAGGGATTAAAGAGAAATGTGGAAGAAAAAGAGATGCCCAGGAGAAAGAGAATGCTATTCTTTCAGAATATGGATTTCCCAGAAAGCTGCTCAAAGCATTGGGGTTTGAACATGGCAAGGACGGCACTTGGCCTTCCTGCTCCAAGTGTGGTTCAGTTACCAGTGAGTTCCATGACTCCTGTGAGCAGGTTAGAGATGTAGCCTCCCAGGCTCCATCCCAGCAGCACTGAATCAGAACCTGCATTTAAACAAGCCCCCTACCCACCCACCAATCCATGTGTACATTTACATTTAAGAAGCACTGGTCTACAGAACAGGCAATTATTCATTAATAAAATAAATGCTTTCCAAAAGCTGTAACAGCAATGATTTCAAGGATTCACTGAAACCATCCCTGAGCTTCACAAGTGTTGTGATATTTTATTTGTGCACCCCAATAAGACTTATCTGGGGATCAGAGGAAAAAGCCAGCCACTATGTAAATATAGAGGTCAGGCAGTCATAGCACACACCTTTAATCCTAGCATTCGAGAGGCCAGATCTCTGTGAGTTCAAGGCCACACTGAGAACAGAGCCAGACATGGTGGCACATGCCTTTAATCCCAGCACTAGTAAGCCATAGAGGTCTGGAAGTCGGTACAGACAGATAGGAAATGATAGAGTTGAGCGGAAAAAGGAAGTGATGCAGCTGGGCAGAGAGAGGAAGATGGCAAGGCACAGAAAGGTGTATAGGCGTGAGTATACAGGAATTAGCTCTCTCTCTGAAGACTGAGGAGTTGGTGAGGTGAGGCTGGCTGTGGCTTGTCCTATTCCTCTGATCTCTCAGTTTTCACCCCAATATCTGGCTCTGGGTTTTTTTTTTTATTAATAAGACCATTTAGCAATTCATCTTATACACAAGGAAGTAAAGTTTATTACCAGTTATGGTGGCAGCTGTCTAAGACTGCATTCGTCAAAAAGCATCAAGGTTGTCCAATAAATGCTTAGACCGAGAGGATTCAGATACAATGTGAAAGGATGCCAGGGTTGCAGCCATCTTAGAAAAGGGTCAGACAGGGGGGCAGCAGGACCTTGGACAAACTGTTCTAAAAAAAACCCACCAGAGGATGTGCTGCCCCTTTGCTCCTAGACCTAGACAATTAGGAGCTGCACACCAGACATTTCCTGCCATAACCTAAAGGATATGATATTGCATAACTGGCATGATAAACAAAGCACCAGATATGTCCTGTGGGATGTTTTCTGCTGTTATAGATTGTATACCATAGCTGTCAGAGGGAATGAGTTTCCTGCAGATAAAAATGGGATGTCTGACTCTCAGAGGAAATGGGTCTGCTGGCAAAATAGATACAATAACATAGACTGCTAGAGGATACAGCAATTTCCTTGCAGCTGCAACTCTCCAATCAGTTCAAACCAAGCATCTCTAACCTGAAGTAAGCACCAATCCTGAGCTTGTAACTATGTAGAGTTGGAATTTCCCCAGATCCCCTACCCTAACCATTATAAAAACCCTGCTTGATTGCTACTCAGGGTCTCTCCTGCTCAGCTGCTGCATCAAGCGGATAGAGGGACCTGGGTTAACTCACAACAATAAAAAGACTCTTTGCTTTTGCATCAGATTGGTCTCTTTGTGGTCTTTGGGGGACTCTGGGTACAACATTTTGGAGGTCCCACCAAGACCCCAAACCCACCATGACCACAATCTGTTGAGTCTTACAGCACCTACTGGGGACTCTGGTACAACACAGCACAGCTGAGCGAGGAGCAGGTAAGCTCCCAGATACTCCAGAGAGCTAGCAGCATGTGAGTATGATAAGTGTGGAGTTAAAGGGGAAAAGGCATTGGGACTTCTGTGTGGTAGAGGGATGGTGAGGCCTGAGAAGCCGCTCTGCCATGACAGTTTGAAAGTTTTTGACTTGAGAATGTTCCAATTTGAGGGGATTTTGTGTCTCTGCCCTTTTTCTTTCTTTCTTTTCTTTCTTTTTTTTTTTGTGGAAACTCATGTTTAATACAATTGTCTTTGTTTAGATCCATCGACCCTCTGCTGATGTGTTTTCTCCTTCTCCTTCTAAACTGCCACGCACGGGTATTGGAAGAAGAGGGCTCTTTGGAAAGAGGTCTTCAACTTATCCTAAGTATACCTTCAATGACAGAGAAGAAGTCATTAAAGCCAACATTAGAGACCCCTTGCAAATCATCAAAATAATCCATGAGAATGAACATCTTGGATTCCTTTACATGATTTCTGCAGTGCCCAAGTCTTCCATTGAATATGATACATATAATCTAAAGTGAGTTCTCTTTTATGAAGCAATTCATTTAGTGTAACAAATAATATTGTAAATATTATCCATAATTGATTTGGTACTAATGATAAATATTATCAAAAGTAATTTAATTATCTCCCAATTATTAGTGAAACCTCATGCAGAAATTTTATTTGTACCTCCCATTATTTTTCTTTTTTCTAGCTATAAAGATGAACTCTTTTATAGGGCAGTACACTGCTGTGTTTCTCATATATTTATATATCATTACTTAACATAAAGTTACAGCATGTATTTTGATCCATATTATAAACATTTTTGGTATTTTTTATTATTGAAAAAAATATCAAGCTATAAACAGTAGATGATGCATGATTTATTTTGCATATTACTTTGGCTTTTCTTAAATTTTGTTTTGTTTTATGTATATGAGCATTTACCTGCATATAAGTGTGTGTACCACATGAATACAGTGCCCTTGGAGGCCAGAAGAGAGCATGAGATGCCCTGGAACTAGAGTTAGACTGTTGTGATTTGCTATGTGGGTTCTGGGAACTGAACAGAGGTCCTTTGCAAGTGCTTTTAACTGATCAGCCATTTCTCCAACCTCACATCAGTTTTTTCTTTATAGGCTAGAAATGAGGATTTCAAGGAATAAGGGACATTATCAAAGAGACACACACCTGCATTCTCTCCATTGACACTGAGCACACATGTTGTTGCTATAATTTGAAGTATCATGTGATTGTTGACAATTTGGAGTTATCATGCATTAGAGGTCAGAAGCATAGATGATAGCTGCCCCACCTACTTCAAAAGACAATACTGTCTTTCTCCATTACTCAGTCAGCTTGAAAAATATTATCAAGTCTTTCCTTCACAGTGATAACAATTTGGTTGTGGCCCCCATTCCCTCAAGCTACCAGCCTCATCGTTGGCTCTCTTGTTTTCCTTACTAAAGACTGTGTTTTAAAGTTTAGTAATCTGTAAGCCAGTTTGCACTGAAGACAGATGTTCTGGGGAGAGGAAACACTATTTTAATGAAAATGTAAAGTAATAGACTTGTTGTGAATCCTGAAAGTATTAATAAGAGAAAAAATTTGTAGGAAGGATAGTGTATATCTCAATAAAGAAAGACCACAAACACAATGCATGAACTAGTTACATGGAGGCTAAAAGTGACATCCATGGAAAAACAAGTGAGTTACAGAGATGGGAAGTGTCGGGAGAGGGTGGTGAACTAACCAGGACGGTCAGTGTGGTGCAACAAGAAGCTGAAGAAAAAGGAAGGAATTATGTAGTGGTGCAAAGAACATTCCAGACAGCAAGAGACTGAATCCTGTTTCCCCGAGGTAGGAAGATACCTGCAATGTTGAAGAGTGGAGGAGACTGGTGGCCGGCCACAGGATGAGGGAGAACTGGGGTGGATCACTTGGCCTTGTTGGTCACTGAAGGACTTTAGCTTCTACTCGGAGAACATGGAAAATGACTGGCAGATTTCAAGTAGAGAGGGTTCATGGTCTGACTTGCGTTTTGAAAAGGATCCTTGTGCCTGTGGAGAGCACAGACTGCTGGGGAGCCAGTACTGCCATAGGAAGAACAATTAATGCTTTTATTCTGAAAGTCTGAAAAGAAAGTCACTGAGATGCTTCTGAAGGCCACAAGCAAGGAAAGCCACCAGAGGAGCCAGCGTGACATCACCAGGGTCTCGTCTGAGCAAGAGAGTAGAGTGGCTGTCATCTCAGACACAGAAGGCCACATGAGTCAGACTCAGGAGAAAAAACAAACAAACAAACGAGCCTTTGGGCTTAGGCATACACGAAGTTAAGGATGCTAATCGGAGGGAAGAAATGGAGTGGTACCCACCTTCACTGGCACTTAGTAAACTATCCTTATTCTTAGTATGTACATTTTTATCTTTATTTCATTGTATAAAGAAATAGGTTGATAGATTAAGGAGAATTAGAATAGAGGCAAGAGAGCTTTTTTTTTAAGATTTAAAAAAATAGTTTTTTAAAAAGATACCAGGATTAAACATAATAGAATTTAAAGGCCCATGATGTATAAAATATTTTTAATATTTAATACTGCAAAAGTGTTATCATTCCCACCACTACTTTATTAGTTTTAAAAAAATAATTATCAATTTTGAAGAGGAAGTTAAAGACTTTAAAGGAAGATTAGTGAATAATGGTTTATTTGCTGATTTTATAAACATATTTCTTGATTCATATGTGGTAGTATGTCCATAATTTTGACTTCTGAGGAAAAAAATCCAACAACCCAGATAGCACAGAGCACTACATAGAATCTGTACTCCCCCATAAGGCAAAGAATCAAGTTTACCAACGGCAAAGCCACTTCTCACTGAGGTCAGCAGCAGGTGAGGCCCTGCATGAGAGACAGGAAGCCAGGCTTTGCCCAGTTCTGGGGAGCCGTCATAGTTCTAGACTAATGAGTACCGATACCAGGGGAATTAAGCTCATTATTTTAGATATTTTGAGACTGATACAAGTGACACTTAGAGTTAAATTCCTGCCCCCC
>CABHPR010040476.1:2117-15496 GCA_902168415.1 Peromyscus melanophrys
ACACACACACACACACACACACACACACACACACACACACACACACAAAACACACATATTTTGGCTCAATCACAAATCCAGATGTGAAATACAGCACAGAGAACTATCTCTCGAGGACCAAAGAATAGATTATATTCATTCACATGTGGCTTGCTTCCAATCTGGGAAGTCATTATTCAATATGTTTCAATAATACAACTTTTAAACATATTTTTATTGTATTTAACTCCTTTGAAGGCCATTGAACAGGAAAAATACTAAATATGAGTAAAGAATAAAACATTTTAGCACCACTTTTGATAAATCATAAAGGAAACAATGTATCTCTCTTTGTCTGCTTCCTGCCCTTCTGTGCTGAGACATGCCACAGCTGGAAAGCAAGCTAGCTTGTGACATGGCTTTCACCTCCCAAGAGGTCATATCATGTGTCGACATCCAGAGTCCTCTGATGGAGTCACAGCCATGGTGGTCAGGTGTGCAGAACTGTGCGACTCTGAAAGTGGATCCGGAGACTGTTGGAGTGGGCCTGCTGGAGGTCACTGCAGGTACTCACACTGTACTTCAGGGTTCCACACCGTGTGTTTGCTGTGCTGTGATATGACAAGGTTGGGTCTGTTTTTCCAGCCTGCACTTTCCTTTTATGTCCCAGCCCTTATAATTGCCCTGGGTAGAAGCCTACCAATTTAAAACATGATGATAATAGTACTTCTAACGTTGTTAATTTTCAAAATGTATCTCGTGGAAATGTTGGTGTCTTATTGATGTAAAAGTTTTAAACAAGTCACCACAAGAGACAGTTTATTTCCTCCATGTTTCCCATAATATTCTGGCAATATGATAGATGGTTTCGAGGAAGAGCATTCATATGCATTCTCTTGCTCGTATTTGCGGTGTGTGTGTGGGGGGGTGATAGTCTAGTAGCCTACATTGTGTGATCCAAGCTGCTGGCTTTGAGTTCCTGTAGTTAGTTACATCTGTTGTCTTGCACAACTGGAGGAGCAATCAGATTTGTACCGGACAGTGTGCTAAGTATATCTGCTTGTGACACTACTCACTTGGTGTTGAATGTGGAACTGACTAGAATCTCACTATGTAGGGCAATGTGAGGATGTACTGAAGACCAGAGTAGATAGTCTGTAATAGAAATTTGTGTTAGGAAACAGGAAACTTTTAAAGAAAAAAAAAATCAGTATTTTAAACTTACCACCAGTAACTGTTATTGAAAAATTTCCAGTATGTCTTTGTTATTTATTTAATCATTGATAAAATTTTCTTTTTTAAAATATTCTTTTCTTGAAACAGAATTTGATCATTTGCCCCTCCTCCTTTCTCTCCAGCCCCTCCAAGTTACCCTCCCTCCAGCACTCCCATGTTTCCCCAATTCTCAAGGTGATAGATATTTTTATTATTGTTAAATGCATGTAAATATGTATGTGTATGAACATATATAAATACAACCCACTGTGTTCACATTTTTTGTTATGTGTATATGGTTTCAAAGCTGACCGTTACTGAATTGGACAAGCAATAGGGGCCTCATTCCTGGAAGAGGCTCAATCTCCTCCCAGCTATCATTAGTAGCCTGTAGTTCTTCGTCTAATGGTGAGACTCCATGAGAAATTTCCCTCTTTCCACATTGGCATGTCCATTGATATTGCCATCATCTGGTCTTACGTGCCCATCTCTAGGAGGCACCATTTCACTGTTGACTTCCTGGTATTCTGGCTCTTAGAATCTTTTTGTTTCCTTTTCTGCAATGTTCTCTCCTAACTGTGATGTAGATGTTCAGTAGACAGATGCCCAGTGTACAGTGGAGCAGAATCTCATGTGATGTTTGTTTTTGTGTTGGCCTTCTTGGCTAGATGTTTCCTAATGGTAATGGGTGAATTCTAGTAGTATTTGATTGTTAAAATCAGCAGCTTTAAAATGAAAGGAAAGCTTGAAGGAGAGAAAGAAGTTTTTCCTTTCATCTCAGGTTTTGGATACCAAATCAGTTGGTTTCTGTTCCTCCATCAGCTAATTATCGTGCCAAAAAAGAAAGAAAAAAAAGAAAGAAAAAAAAGAAAAAAATGTTTCTACAGTGAGTGTGATTTCAGGACTAATTAATCAGTTGCTCATACTTGCAGAAACTTTTAATTTCATATCTAGACACACAGAAAAAGATGACTTCTAGAAGAAAGCTAGTTTTAGAGAACTAGGAAAAGTCCTAGATAGGAGAAGTCCAAGCACTGCTAAGTGTGATGGAAGCCTTTACCCCCTTTCCTTCGTGCCCCTTGTGTCTGGGTCCTCCAGCTGACATCCTGCAGCTCTCTCTTCTAACTTGGGATCTCACGTTTTCTCTGGCCTCACATCTCTCCTCAGTGTAGCAAGAGTTTTCCTGCCTGGCCCACGGTCAGGATAAATCTCTTTCACCTGCCAGTCCCACAGCCGCTCAGACCCAACCAAATAAACACAGAGACTTCTATTGCTTACAAACTGTATGGCCGTGGCAGGCTTCTTGCTAACTGTTCTTATATCTTAAATTAATCCATTTCTATAAATCTGTACCTTGCCACATGGCTCGTGGCTTACCGGCATCTCGACATGCTGCTTGTCCTGGCGGTGGCTGGCAGTGTCTGGCAGCGTCTCCTTCCACCTTCCTGCTCTTTTTATTCTCTCTGTTAGTCCCGCCTATACTTCCTGCCTAGCCACTGGCCAATCAGTGTTTTATTAGCAACACATTTGCCATACAGAACATCCCACAGCACCTCAGTGCTGTCAGTCATTACTGCAAGCTGAGGAGCCCATTCCTCTGAGAAAATTAAGCCTTTATAAAATACACCCCCTGCCCCACCCCTCCCCTCACGGCTATGTGCTCCTGGGCTCAGGTGCCCTGCCTCCACGTGGTCAGCATGCAGGGCTCCAGTGTCCTTGTATCAGGCCCCCTCCCTGTGGCATTAATCCACCTGGCTGGCTGCCTGGCTCTGCCTTCACCCTCTCTCTTCAGAGACCTTACCCCACTTCCCTCGCTGTATTATTCCAGAAGTAAAACCAAACTATGGTATCTTCTGTCCTACAGGGAAACATAGCCTCTCTGACCCAACATTCTTGTTCAGTTACCAAGTTATCTACAGCCCTGACTCAAAAGTTCTGCCTCTCCTCTGTGTGCACCTCCTGTCTGCCTGCTCTCTCCGGTATCCACCTAATTGGACCTCACCATCGGTTAGTCCTTGTCCATGACTTTGGTGATCCTGGGGGTGGGCATGCTTCTAGCTTAGCTCTCCAGCCAGAGTCTTCATGTCACCGACCCTAAGCAGGAGTGATTACACAGTTTGCTAACTCTTCTCTCATCTCTTAGACTAAGCCTTTCCATTTCCCTCCCTTACTGTGTCACTGTTAGCTTCCTGATTGCTCTGTTTGATCATCTAATAGCTGTTGGAGAGTCTTCCGGGTTCATTTTTAGATTGCTTCTGTCTGCTGTTGTCTCCTGGTTTTGTTGTTGTTGTTTCTTTGTTTGTTTTGTGTATGTGTGTGAGTGAGTATGTGAGTGTTTCCACTTAGTAATTTTATAGATTAGGTCTTAATATGTCCTTGGAGCTGAAGCACACAATTCGGGTTCATAGCGTACCTTATCTATGCAGTAAAACTTAAAAAGAACCTAGAGGGAGGAAGCTGGACAGTCCCTGACATTTTACTTTTCAAGGTATTATGAAGCTGTAAAGTATTATAGAATATTTTTAAGGGCTGGGTATGGTGGCACATAGCTTTAAACTCAGCATTCAGGAGGTAGAGGCAGGTGGAGTTTCAGGACAACCAGGGTTACAGAGAGAGGCTGTCAAAGCAAAATGACAACAGCCCTCACCCCTCCACACACAAGGAAACTATTTGTAAATTTAAATTATTAATAAAACTTATTTAGCTTTAATATGAATAGAATATGGGCATCAGTGTCTAGTAGGTGGAAGTATGCCCAATGCGGAGTCCCTGGGTTGAAACTCAAGTCCTTTGTGGTACTTACCTGTGTGCCTTTGTCTTGTCCTTTGTTCTTCAAAAGCGAGGACTGTTATCAGTTGATCATTTTATTTTGTATCTTTTTAGTCCCTAGCTTAGTGTGTATTTATTGCCCCCCTATCTCTTCCTGATCTGTTCTTTGCCCTCCACCTTCCTCTCTTCCTCTCCTTCCCTTTCTCCTCCATTTTCTCCTCTTTTTTGTCTTCTATGCTTTTTTCCCTTTCCCCCCACTGGCTTCCTTGTCCTCTTCCCTCTTCCCTGCTCCCATCTGATGATTATACTCATTTCCATAGAGCCTGTACTGTTTTCCTTCCCACCAGAGGTGCAAAAGAATCTCCCTTGTTTTAAATCCTCACCAATACATGCTTTTTCTTTTTCTCTTTTAATTGGCTAATTAATTAAATTTTAATAGTAGCCATTCTGATGGGTGTGAGGTATGAGAGAAAGCCTAGCTTAATTATATCGTCTTCTTTGTACCAGTGCACCTCTTTATTTTATTTTCTCTCATGGTTCATTAATTTCTTATATTCTAGGACTTATAAGTTAATTTGCTTTTTTCCCCCTCCTGTTTTGCATGGAGAACATTGATTGAGAGACTGGTAAGGATAGATATTTAATACTAAATGACACTTTGTATTTACAGGAAATTTTATCTTTGGGGCAGCCACATCATACTTTGAACAGGACAGTATAATTAAAGAGATTGCATTGTTTTATGGCTTGGAAAAGGCAAATCCAAGTTACTGGTTGTGTTCACATGGTTTGTAGACATTGTGGCTTTGCCTTGAGTAGATAAGATCCCAAAAGAGTTCTCTGTTTTGTAGTGCTTTTTTCTTCTGTATATATCAAGTATTTGACACCATGTGATTACTTCATTTGTCTTGTTCCGCATACAGTTATGTATATACTAAGTGTTGGGCAGATAATGAGAGCCTTGGAAAGCCAGGGCCCAGTAGGCACACAGGCATTTCTTGCTGGAGTTTATGGCTTTCATGATCTTAAAGATACTCCTCAGTTCTGTTCTGCTTCCCTTTTAACTCTGTGTTATTCCAGAGTTTAGCTAGTTTCATGCTATTCCTACTTACACTTCTATTTGGTAGCTACATGGATTCTTTTTAACTTTTCTTTCTACCTCTTTCAAGTCCTTAAGAGGCACTGCACTGATGGTCGTGACAGTGAGCCTTTACAGCTTCCTGAAAACAGCTGGCACTTGTGAGGAGAGAACTAGAGTTGAGGAATCGCCTCCATCACCTCCATCACCTCCATCAGATTGGACTGAGGCATGTGGGGCCTTTTCTTGTTTGCTAATTGATGGATGAGGATTCACCATACTCTACACCTTGTAGGCTGTGCCATTTCTGGGTGGACAGGCTGGGACTGAATAAGAAAAGTAGCTGAGCAAGATGGTAGCTCAAACCAACCAGCAGTGTTCCTCCATGATTTCTGCTTTAGTTCCTGCCTCCAGGTTCCTGCCTTGAGTTCCTACCCTGTGTTACCTCAGTGTTTGCCTATATACACATAAGCTAAAATAAATCCTTTCCTCTTCAACTTGCTCTTGGCCATGCTCTTTATCCCAGCAACAGAAAGTAAACTTGAATAATCGTGGTCAGGTTGAAAAGTTCCATGTGGTGTATGTGTATATGTGTGTTTTATCATCCTGTGACAGTGGCAGGGCATACCTAAACCTTAGGAATTCAGCATTCCCCATAGTGTTGCCCACACACATTTTATTGTAGATGTAATAGGACTCATAGGCTTCCAGTCTGAGGAAACAGGATCAGCTGAGGAACTGGCGAGTTGAGGTAGCTGTGGCTTGTTCTGTCTCTCTGATTTTCCAGCAATAACTGGCCTCAGGTTTGATTTAAATAATAAGTACCTTTAAGATTCATTTATAGCTTGGGCTGCCATCATGCTGTTATGGGTAACCCACGAGAGATGACTGTTTAGACAGTTTATAGCCAATTGACAGACTTTATTCCAGCTGGCTGGGACTATACTCAAGTATTCCTGGGCCTAGGTCTAGCTCCAAGTGCCCAGAGCACAGGGTTTTTGAAGACAAGAACCACACTGCCATCTCAGTTGACAGTTGCATAGGGCTTCACAGAAGCAAGCGGTTTAACAGATGCTAAGATAAGTGGTTAGCTGGAGGAGTTCCACACAAAGAGGCAGTTTAACAGAAGCTCAGTTAGCCAGAGCATCCTGATCTTGAATTCCTAGAATTGAGCTGGGTAATTTTCCATGGAATTCTACATCAAGGAAATTAAATACTAGTTAATCCTGAAATGGTCTCAGCAAGAATGCAAGATGTAGGAACCTCTGCACTGTCTTTCTCTGTCATGTTCTACCTCCCTTTTTATCATACAAGGCCTCCAGCTCTGGGAGATACCATGTATTCGCTCCCATGAGTTCTTACAAGTCACAGAACCCAGGAAAGGTAGCTAAGGAGAAAGGGATCATGGACTCCTTTCTTCTCCTTCGGGACCCTTCTAGATATATTTTTTAATTTATTTTATGTAAATAACATTTTTTTCAATGATTTTTACCTTCTAGATCTTCTTATAAGATCATTGCTCAATTTTACTCCCTTGCCCCCATATAGCGCAGTGATGTGAAATATAGCCATTTATAACAGGAAGATGTATATCTATTTTTCCTAGTTACTTTTCTTTTGCTGTGAAGAGGCACTATGAGCAAAGCAACTTTTCACTTCAAAGCCCACCCCCAGTGTCACACCTCCTCTCCCAAGGCCACACCTTCTGATCCTTCCTAAACAGTACACCAACAGGGAACCAAACATTCAACTATATGAGCCTATGGGAACAAGTTTCATTCAACCCACATTCTACTTCCTGGCCCTCATTGGCTTTTAGCCATATGGTAATGCAAAATGCATTTAATCCAACTTCAAAAGCTCCTAGTCCCATCAGTTTTCACAGTCTCAACACTGTTAAAAGCTCAAAGTACAAAGTTTTTTTCTGAGACTCAAGGCAATCTCTTAACTGTAACTCCCTGATGAATCAAAAAGCAAACTATATGCATCCAACATACAATGAATGGTACAGAATATACACTACCATTTCAAAAAGGAGGAAAGGAAGGAGCATAGTGGAGAAATATTGAACCAAAGCAAGACAGAAACCCAGCAGGACAAACTCCAAATCCAGTAGCTCCGTGTTAGATGTCAGCAGACATCGACGTTTGTTGGATTTCCCACTCCTTCCGGCTTTCTTCACTATACCACAGTTCTCTCTCGGGCTGGGTCCACCCCTCTTTGTGGCTCTCAACAGGCATCCCATGACATTAGCATCTCCAACATCCTGTGGTCTCCAGTCCAAGCCTGGCTTCCCCTTGACAGCTTCACATGATGGCTCTTCTGACCTCAATGCAGGGATTCCCGTGCCATATGCCTGACCTCAGCAGCTTCCCATGCTTACACAGGTGAAGATTTCATAGCTCCTTTTCTCCTGTATATTTCTTCTAAATCCAGAACCATTGCCACATGCAGCTTACTTAGTCTAGAACCTGCCCTCTTCTTGGATTGCATTTGGTAAGTTTTCCTTTGAAGTTGCTTTTTAGGTGCAGGGAATCCTTTGGACCTTTTTCTTTCAAAAGTTGTAGAATTAGCTGGGTGGGGTCTTGCTGTGAGGATACGACTCCCTTTGTGCCATTTATCATCAGGCCTTTCTTTAAACTTCTCTTTGAGCATAGGACTTGACTTCAGTATTAAATTTCCTGGTGCTGTTTTTCTTCTCAGACTGTACAGTTTGTATTTCTTTTGCCCTGCTTGCTCATTTTCATTGTGTATATGCTTAAGAGTGGTTAATAATAACCACCTGACATAGTCAACACTAGGTTTCATGAAATCTCCTTTGCTGATGTTTTTAATTCAAAACCGTTCAATTTTGTCTCAGGCAGAGTCTTAAGACAAAGGCAAAAAGAAGCCATATTCTTTGCCAAAATAACACAAGAATGGTCTCTTCCCAGTCACTAATGTTATTTCCCTCTGAAATCTATTAAGCTGGTCTTCCATAGTCCACATTTCTCTCCTCAGCACTATTTGCCTTTCAAGCTCTTGCTAGTATAGCTCATTAACCTTTGCTTAGAGTATTTACCACTTTTCTTAACCCATAGTACCCAAAAACATCATGGCCACAGCAATATCCCAATTCCTGGTACTAATTTTTGTCTTGGTTACTTTTCTATTGATGTGAATAGATACCATGATTGAGTCAACTTATAAAAGAAAGCATTTAATTGATGACAGTTTCTGAGACTGATTCCATGACCTTCATGGTGGGGAGCATGGCAGCAGGCACGAAGGCATGGTGGAGCAGTAGCTGAGAACTACATCTTATCTCCAAACAGCAGGCACAGAGCGAGTGGGAGGAGGGAAGGAGAGGACTGACTTCGAGTAGCCCATGCCTAGTGACATACCTCTTCCAACAAAGCCACACCTCCCAATCCTTCCTAAATAATTCACCAACTGGAAAGCCCACATTCAAATCTGTGAGCCTGTGGGGACCATTCTCATTCAAGCCACCACACCAGATAGAAAGTCAGCAGAAATCTGAGAGCGTATGCCAGGCAGCCTTAGCCACAGGACTGTTTATAGGTTATTATGTGAGTTCATCTGATCCCATTTTCTTTCTCATGAGAACCTGTGCTGGAAACATGGTTAATGATATTACTGGCAGTCCCACTGGCCATAGGCAGGGTGAGCAAGCAGTTGGGTGAGGAGTGAGGAAACTGCACACTTCTTCACTTCCTTGGGGCTGTCCCTTCTCTAAGGTAGGTGACAGGAGGATCTCCTCTTTCCTTTGGTAAGCTTGTGTCAGTATGTCTGCCTTCCTTTTGCTTTATCTTGTCATCTATCAGAGCTTCAAGAAGTTACTTGTCTCCCTAGCATCCCAAGCAAGGGAGTGGGAAACACATGCTTGAACTCACACATTTGGGTTACAGGACTTACATGCTGTTTTACTTCCACAAGGTGGAGATGACAGGTTTATTCTGTAAAGAAATGGTATTTTTGTGTTATCCTGATTTTGACATAGTCTCTAGTTCTATAGGAGGAGTAGAAAACCGACCTTCAGGAGTATCCAGTCAGGAAGATACTGCCTTTGTGTGGAAGTAATGTCTGTATTTAAGTTTATTTCACGTATGATGAAATCACTGACGTTTAAACAGTTCCTAGGGAAACTGTCCATTTCATATTTTCCTTCTAGAGATTTCACCTATGGTGGCTCCTGAGCCTTCATTAATAATTACAGGTTACCAGAATTGAGTTAGTTGAGTTTTTGTGACTTGTTACTTGTACATATTGGTATTTTATATGAAAATATTATGTTATTCCAAACTTATATCTTAAACATTTACAGAGAGAGAGAGAGAGAGAGAGAGAGAGAGAGAGAGAGAGAGAGAGAAAGAAAGAAAGAAATAGAAAACATATTTTTTAAATATGGGGAGAGAAAAACTAAATAAGCAAGAAAATACAGCAGGGTGGGAGGAGAAAAGCACTCTCCTAACCACACATGGTGAGAATGGCACTCTGGCTGCCATAAAACTGGAGCAGAGTCAACCTGGGAACCACATCTTCCCAGTTGTTCTTGTGGTACAGGTGATTTTGCCATCCTGGTGGGATGTCGAGTTTTCTCTTTCTTCTGGGAGCTAGGGGCACATAACAGACACTAGAAGCGTAGGGAAACCGAATTCCATCTAGGATCAAATAGAGACCTTACAAAGAGAACAGTTGGCAAGCCAAGGGAGCAGTGTAGACTAAGGGAACATGCTGTTCTTTCCTAGTGCCTTATCCTCAATCAGTAGGAATAAGCAAGACACTGTTGCAGATACTGGGAATTCATTTATAAATGATGGTGACCAAGTTCACATTCTCTGGATGTGGTATAAATAGATGAGCAAAGGATTGCAAAAGTAATTGTTAATCAAAAGGGAGATAACTGATACAGTGCTGGGGAATGACACTTCTTTGGTTGTGTTGTCAAGGCCCATCTCAGTAATTAGTGAGCCTAGTTGTAGGTGATACAGACAGAGATAAGGATGGACCCTGACACGAGGTCAGTTCTGAAGAGTTCTAGGACAGAATGCAAACGTGGACCCCAGGCACATGGTAAGCACAGAGAAGTGCAGGCAAGCATGGTGAGCCAGGTCAGCCCGATGATCTGACAGTGTGAGCAGACATCTGTGAATAGCTCAGTACCCCATTTATTCTTTGAGCGTTTACTCTGGCTGAGCTGTGGTGTCTAACTGGCAGACCATGGCAGGGCTTCTCGCTGTAGAAGATGGTAGAGTAGGACAGAGTGGTGGGCGTAAACCAGGTACTTAGAGGTTGACTGTACATTGTGTCAGGGGAGGTGGAAGCATTTGGTCATCAGGGCCTGTTAAAAGGTGATGGTCTCTAGGTGTGAGTCTGAGACAACTGGAGAAAGGATGGATGGAAATACAGCCCGGGAGAAAGTGGGCAGGGCGTTGTGCTTCCTGAGGTGTTTTATATATCTCTGGAGATCACAAATACATGTGTACATAAAACTAAAGTTTACATAGTTGGAGTTCTTAAAATTGATTATTGAATTGTCATGAAAAATATCTAACCTTCGTTTATGAGTATACGCTTACACGTGTACGTACACACACATACACACACACACACACACACACACACACACACACACACACTCACACTCACCAAACACAAGTAACATAGGAACTTTTCTTTTTTTCTGTTCAGTTTAGGGGAAGCATGTGGCCCAATGGAGCTTTTTTACAGGCATAGTCCAGTTTCTTCAGTCAGTAATTGCTGTGTTTCTGAAAGCTGAGGTGATTGGTGTGTAAAGGAAGTCCCACCTCTTTTCCTCCCCGACTGCTTGCCTCAGAACCTTTGGAACAATTTAGACTGGTGTCATTGAGGTTCTCAGTCAGACTTCTGCTTAGGCTGCTCTTAGGCTCCTTCTAACTATTCAGAACTGTCACTACCTCCAAAAGCAGTCTGCTTGGAGCTCTCCATTGTACCTGGAGCATGGAGATGCACTGTAGAGCATTTCCACACATGGGTGTCTGTGAGTACTTCTGATGACGTTATCTCTGCCAACAGAGAAGTGGCTCTTCTTTTCCTTTTCCCATATTGACAGAGAGGGTAGGGATTTGGGTAAGCCACCGTGCTTCAGACATGAAGAATAATAAAGTGCTTCCGTGCAGGTCTCATCATCACAAGTCGCAGGTAACTGCTAGTGCTTTGGCTTTGACTAATCTTCAGAATAAATATTATTTTCTTAAAAATGTTGCTTTAAATGTTGCACATCTGACCTTGGCTTTTCACAGAGGAGTGTGTGTTGTATTTCCCTAAAATTTTACTACTAACTACATTAGTTTCAAAGGGATTCCACCTCAAAGCTGCCCTGCCCCGATCCAGAGCTCCAAGGCAGGCAGGTAGTTTAGGACCTCCACCTCTGCTGCCCTGGCCCAGCTCATGGCACTTTTCCTATCTGAAGACCAGCTCCCTCAGCAAACCTTGACTGTCAGAACTCACGTCCTCTGGGCCTGTATGCTGTGCTGAGTCCCTGTCTGATTACAGCATTGAAGACTCACCAGGCCAGGCATTGAGGCTGTGGTTATTTCATTCACTTGTCCCCTCCCACCTACAGATAGGGGACTTAAGGGTGACTGTGTGGGGGAGCACTTGCCCGCACCCTGAAATCCCTAGGTTTGAACTCCAGAAACTTAAAACAAAATAACAATAATAAAACCCATAAATATCAAAACAAGACAGATCACTACTTGTTGGGAATTCAAGGCAGGGCCGCAGCTGCCTTTTATAGCTGGAAACTCACACTGAGTGCTGGTGAGCAAGTTCCTAAATCCTTGCATAATCTGATTGCTGATAAGTGGGGTGCTAAGAGCAATCTCAGTGGCAGGGGTGAGGAACTGCTTCCTCTCATCATCACATTTAAGATTTCAAGTCCAAGATTCTGTTTGCTGAAGGTAAGGAAACGAACTCCAGCTAAAAACTTTTTGAATAAATGAATCATTCTCTGGAACTAAAGTGGGTGTATTTTAAAAAGGAGCAGGAAACCATATCAGGGGGTTGCCTTAGGCAGACTTTCAAACAAGAAGGGAATTTAGCAGCATAATTGACTAATACTGTTTTCCTGGTGCTAAATACTGTGATGACCACATTTTGAGTTGGAAATCTAAATATGAAGCTGATGCTGTCTTCCACCAGGAAGCTGACATTCTAGACTGATAATATTAGCTTAAAAATAATATCATGCTAGGTGATCCTAGCAAATGCAGTTAACAACCTATTGTGGGAATTTGGGGACAGCTGAATCTATAAAAGTTCTTGGACATGATGCCAGAAAAGACATTGTTCTAGGCCAGGGGCACTTAATGAAGAAAGGGAGACAGGAAATAAGGACACGATTAGAGGTCTGCCTCCAGAAGTTTAATGGGGACTCTTCATTATGTTCTCAAGAAGTATAAAGTGGGGACTGGAGAGATGGCTGCGCAGTTTGTTTCCCTGAGCATCGACATGGTAACTCAAAACTATCTGTAACTCTACTTCTAACACCTCCTAACATGTGTTTGCATTAGGCCCTCAGGTAATGTGAATACATATATGCAGGCAAAACACCCATAAAATAAATAAATAAATCTAAATTTTTTGAGTGAAAGGAAGTTTAATGTGAAATATTTACTGAGAATATTTCTCCTATATGTTTATCATGGGCTCTGCATAGTTTATTTTAGAAGGTGAACTCTGACTTTCCCTCTCATTCACTCCTCAGCATCTTCGCAATCGCAGTCATCCCCTGCTTTCACCCCTTCCTGCCCTCTTCTCTTTCCTTTCCAGTAGCTCACAACTACTGCCCTTGATCTGCCAGTTTACAGTCCCCATTGTTTCTGCTCTGTTAGGTGCTAGGCTAGAGCCTGCTGCTGAGCGCAGAGGTCTTGGGTTTCTCCACTCAGTTCTCTGAAAGGCAGTGCTGTTCACTTATGGGGAACCCCTGTTGTAATGACCTTTACTGGGTGGGACCTGGTCCCAGGACAACACACACTGGTCATTGCGTGGCTCTGTGCTCTCCTAGCAGGCTGGAACTCTGTCCTGCAGCTTCCCTTGGCCCAGTGGAACTTGGTCTAGAGGGTTCGGTTCATCCTTCACCTTCCAACCTCCTTCAGCCACTGTGTCTGGGGACTGCAGCATCTGGATTTTAAGAGAGAACTTGATTCTCGAGAGCACACCAAGGCCATCCTTGTGGTATTTGTGGCTGTGTTGAGCTCTGTTTCACACTCTTTTTACAGCACACCTGTGAGGGCGGTCTGATTGACTCACCTACATCTTGAAGGTGGCTGTGTTGAACTCTGTTTCACACTCTTTT